>ML787726.1:554633-576535 GCA_009831015.1 Picea engelmannii
TAAAGCCGACATAAATAAAATAACATTACTAATATAATATGCCCCAATTAAGGGTTAATGAGCAAGCCGACATAAATAAAATAACATTACTAATCTAATATGCCCCAATTAAGGGTTAATGAGCCAATATTAGGGCTTAACATATTTCCACTTCGGCCTGCTGCCAACAGGCCCCCAACACTGACATGTGGCTCATCCCGAGCCACCTAATCCTTTTGAGCTTCCTCGATCTCCTTGGTGATCGTCTGGAACGTTTCCTTGAGCTTTGTTGTTTGTGTCAGTGTCTGCGCAGTCTTCTCCTTGATTGTGCCCACGACCTGGACTGCCACTTTGCCGTTGATTAATCCTGCACATTCTGCCTAGTTTTGTGCTATCTATGTCTTAACTACCACTGCCTGTGCGAGTACTTCTTCTACCCGTTCCTACAATGGCTCTATTTGAGCCTGACGCTCCTATTTCTACATTTGTGTAGTGATAAGTTATGCCTGCATCTTATTCATCTCCTGCGTCCCTTTGACTCGTTCTGGTATTGGTATGGTCTTCTTCTCCTACTCGAGCTCTTGGATCGCTGCATTCATCCTTTCCTCTTCCTTGTCCCATAATTGGACCCGTGGATCCTCCTCCAACCTTGTCCAAAGTTGCGCTTCTTTATTGAACAAGTCAGATGTTGTGCTAACCTATTGCTCTATCTCTTGCAGTTGTGCTATTGCTTCCTGCTTTCTTTTCTCCTTCCGTGCTAGTGGAGTGGTGGGTATGAGCTGTTCTCGGAGATTCTCGATCTCCTTCTGATATTGCTCGATGGCCTGCACAATCTGATCAATCTTTTCTGCTACTAGAAGTTCATTCACTTGTGCGGTGTTTGGAAGTTTCTAAAAAAATCCTCCTACTCTGCATTCCAGTTCATTCATGCGTTCTCTTTCCTCCTGATTTTTGAACTTGGCCTACTCACAAACATTTTCCAGTGCCTCCCGCTTCTTTGTTTCTTGTTGTAACTCGACTAAGTCTCTGTGTGCATGATACTATACCTTGTGGTCAACGCTAACCTGCAACTTGTGTAGTGCCCTTGATGGCATCCACGTCAAGACCAATTGGATGTGGTTTAAATCCTTCAAGGGTGTCTTCCCCATGATTTCATCCATGGACAACATGCTAGGTGTGATGTAGAACGTTGTGTTTGCGTGTGGTAATGAGTGGAATGGATATCTTTCTTCTACCTCCACTCTTTCGTTAGTCTATGGTGTTGATGGCTCTATGCTCCTAGTGCTACTTGCTATCTGTACTTCCCCTAATTTCTTAAGGAACTGTCCCATTTCTGCCAGCTCTTTTTGCAGTTTGTCCCTATGATGTGCTGCATGGTCGAATTCCTTTGCTAGACAATCCTGGACCATTTTGACAATCATTTCCCCATAGTCCTCTGTGATCATATAGTCTAGTGATGTTCATTGTGCCTTTTATTTCTTGCGCGTGCCTCCTGCCTATGCGGCTGGTCTCTTATTTCCCCCTGGTTCTCGTGTGTCGGGATTTGGGGTGGTCTCCTGCAATCCCTCGGCCTGTTTCTACTATTCGTTGGTCGGATGTGTATTCTCCTTCTTCCCCTTCTAGGTTCCTGTATTCTTTGGCCCTTCGTCTGTCTGTGTTGGCTTCCTTTGGCTCGTTCTTGGTCTCTTAGGCACTTGGATTTCCAGAGGTTGCGTTTCTCCCTGCTCTACCTCTTCCTCTGTTGTTCTTTGCGGTACTTCCTGGGTAATGGCTAGGATCCTCCATTCGTCAGGCCATTCACTAATGACGATGTCGATATCACCCTATGTGATGCAGTAGTGCATTGGTAGCCATTTTTTAGCCGGATCCTTCCTTTCCTGTATCCACATTGTTTGTCATGTGGCCCAGAAATTAGCGATGTCCACATATCGTGCGACAACCTCTAGTGTTATTCTCCATGATCGACTGATGGATTCCAGTATGTCTCGTAGGTATGATTCAAATATGATCCCATTATCCCTCTTATTCCTGGCATTCAGCCCAGCTCTCAGCAATAGATACCTCACTCCCACTAGCTGTGGTCTGGTACAAAAAACTACATACCCTGGTTCTCGCCATCCCATGAAGGCTATTAAGGTAATCAACCATGAGTAATGGAACTATGTGCCTAGGTCCCACCCATCCTTGCAGTCCTCTTGGAATAAGTTCAATAAGTATAGCGCCCAACTCATTGAGGTGCCTTCTGCACACTCGGCTGCAACTGCAATGACTCCAGCTAGTACTTCCTCTCGACAACTTTTTATTAGCAACTTGCAGGCTAAGATTTCCGTGCCCAACAGTGTGGCTATGTTATTGATTCATTTAATAATGATGTCTCTCGTCCCCCTAGTGGTGCCATACATGAGATCCATACCCCGAATTGGTATGCCTTCTATTTGCATAATAAGATCAATAGTTATGGGGACAGGTTTGTCCATCCATATGTCCCCTCGATGTGTGACTGCTAACAAATGCTTGACGCATGTTGTTGTGTTCTGGCCTTTGCCAAAATGTGGTAGGTCCAACAGACCTAAGATTCCCATTTTCTCCAGCCCAGTTTCCCATTGGTATGGTTGGTTAATCATTTCTCCAAGCTGAGTTGTGCCTATGGTTTGTATAAAGACCCTCTGCGCAAGTTTCGGGAACTTGGCTTCATCTGCTACATCATGGTCTGAATATTTGAGCTTCCCGACGTGACCCAGTAGATCTGGTCCTACTTGTACCCCAGCTGGTATGCGTGGTAGAACAATTTCTGCTGCAGGTTTCTTGCGGGGTCAGCTTGGTATCTGTATTTTATCTTTCTGCTGCGGTGGCTGACTCGAAGTTCCAGTACCTTCCGGTTGCTCCCCCGTAAGCCATTCTAGCCAAGTCGAGGCATCTTCAACGCTCTCCCCTGCTGGGTGTTCTGAGATGGTCGTTTGAGACCCATATGGCTCCACTGTTTCTTCTGGATTCTGTGTCTTTCCATTAACTTCCAGGGCTGCTTCAGTGCTTTCTGGTTGCACCTCCTTTTGGGTTTCTATTTCCTGGCTCTAAGGCTATTGCGCTACTGCTGGCATATATACTTTCATGGCCTCTGCTTCTGGTTGTTGAATTTCTTCCAATATCGGTGTGGAATTCACCAGTATCATCTCTGGGGATGGGATTTCATCGATATCGACGATCTCCATCTGCGGTTGTTCATTCTCTTCCAACGGTCCTCATGACCTAGTTTGAACCCTGGTCGGTCTGACACTCTGGCTTGATTCTATTGGCTTTGTTGGTGCCATAGCGGTGACTGTCGAACGTTTGCTGGGTTCAAATGACTTTTGTGCTCTCTGTAGCCTTGCTCTATGTGTTTTAGCTGTTATTACTCTTTGTCTATTCTCCTTTCGTGAATAGACTATTTTCTCCTATGCTCGCGTGTTGTATCAGCTTTCCATGAAGATTGTCGAGGACACTTCCTCCATTATGGGTTTAATGCACCATAACTATGGATTCAATGCATCTGCGATGGTTTCATACTTTCCATTACTCTTTATTTTTCGTCTCCAATTGGAGCGATTAACGTGATGTCCCATCGGTCCTTGCTGTCCTTCAATTCTGTCTAGTGTTGTCCTGTCGTACTACTTTTGTCGACTTTCCTTTTCCCGCTTGTTTCCCTTTGTATATAACCGTTGTCCTTGACTTTTCCAAATTCATGTTTCTAACTTCATGTGGCCTTTCTATATCTGGCGTACTGTGCCTTCTTTAGTTTTGTTTCCTTTTTGTTCTCTTTTTTTTTTTTTCACGACGTGGTGGGTGGTCAACTCTCCTTATACAACTTCAGTCAATTCCCATTGATCAATCCTCTGGTTTCTACGCCTACTAAATCTCTTAACTATACAACTTCTCCGTCTGTGATAGATTTTAATTTGTATGTTCCTAACCAATGCATTCTAAGTTTCCCCGAGTGTTGAAAGGATTTACTGTCATACATCAATACTAGATCTCCTTCCTTGAACGTTTTCTTCTTGATGTGTCAATATTGCTAAGCTTTGTCTCTTTCTTTCTGCACTTGTTGATGGAATCCTGCCAAGATTTGGTCTTCCTCCATGGTCAATAACTAATTCAATCTCTCCTGTACTGCGCCTCGTTCTACCATTTGTGTGATAGTTGCTATGCGCAAGCTGGGTACTAAAAACTCTAATGGCACTACTACTTCTTGGCCATAAACCAGTTTAAATGGCGTGTGCCCTGTCTGATTTTTGCATGTAGTCCTGTATGCCCATAATACTATTGGTACTTTGAGGTCCCATTCATCTTTGTTGACGTTACAAATCTTTGTCAGTGCATTCTCCATAATTTTGTTGAAGGCTTCCACTGTGCCATTTGCCTGTGGATGATACAGTGTGCTCTTTTGATGATGGACTTCAAACTCTTCAATCATCACACGGATGGTGATGTTTATGAAGTGTGTGCCTTAGTCTCTCATCAAAACGCTTGGGCACCTAAATCTAGTGATTACTTGTTCAAACAAAAAGTGTGTTGTTGTCTCTACGCTGCAATATTTTACTAGTGTGGCTTTTGCCCATCTTGTTAAATATTTCGTCGTGGTGATGATGTACCTTTCCCCTATTATTTTGGCTGGTGGGTTAATTGGTCCCACAAAGTCTATTGCCCATTTTTCAAATTCCCGTAATGTTACTTGTGGTCATAGTGACATATTGTCTCTTCTTTTGGGTTTGCCTACCCTTTGATAGACATCGCATCTTTGACAGTACTCCTTCGCATCTCTGTGAATCATTGGCCACCATAGTCCTATGCGTAATACCTTCTGCATGGAAGATTTACCTTCATAGTGTCATGTTGTTATTCCGTCATGGGATTCTGCTAAAATTCTTGGTCTTTCGTGTTGTAACATGTATCTTCGCAAAATGCTATCTGCACCCATTTTGTATAGGTGTCCTGCAATCAGTTGATAGTCGGCAACGCAGACTACCAGGTTCTTCTTTTGCACAGTGGTATATTATTGCGGCACAGTACCTGTACTAAAGTACTAAATGATATCTGTGAAGTATTCATCAACAACCTGTACTGAGAATAACTGTGCATCCAAAAATTTGTCTTCTAGATTCGTAGGTTCTTCTCCATTTGTGACCCTTGACAGGTGGTCGGGTTCTGCATTCAATTTTCCTGGTTTAACTATTACTTCAAAGTCAAATTATTGAAATAGCAGTAACCATCGACAGATTCTCCCCCCCCCCAATACTGAATTTTTGAATAGGTATTTCAGGGCTAAGTGATATGTGAACATCTTAAAGTGTTTTCCCAATAAGTAATGCCTGAACTTCTGCAGTGCATAGACCATGGCTAGGCCTTCTCTTTCTATCATGATATAGTTATGTAATGAATCTGATAAGTTTCTTCTTGAAAACACTATTGGGTGATCCAAGTATCATGTTCATGGTTGTGCCAAGATATCTCCAAGTGCTATCGCTGATGCACCTACATGCACATGGAATGTCTTTTCCCAGTCTGGAAATACTAATATCGGTGCGGTAACCATCTTTTCCTTCAAGGTATACAGACCATGTTGACACTCGTCGTTCCACTAAAACTTTGTATCCTTCCTTAACATATTTTCCATTGGTGTTGTAATATGTGCATATCCTTTGATGAATTTCTTGTAATATCCTGTGTGTCCTAACGTTGCTCTTAGCTGACAGACTATTTTTGGTGCTAGCAAGTTAACAATGACTACGATCTTTGTCGGATCTACTAATAAACCTTGTTTGCATACTGTGTGGCCCAATAGTATCCCAAACGGTGTTCCAAATATGCATTTCTTGATATTCAGTGATATCTAGAACTGTATGCATATTTCTAACATCAACCATAAAACTTCCACATGGTTTTTCAACAGACTATAGACTATCCAATCATCCAGGTATACTTCAAGAAATTGATGGATGAATTCCTTGAATTATGTGATGACCACTTTGGAGAATATTGTTGGTGCATTCTTCAGTCCAAACGGCATGACTGTGTACTGATAATATCCCCATTCTGTCACAAACATGGTCTTGTGTCTGTCCTCCTGTTCTATCTTAATATGATGGAAGCCCAAGAATCCATCAGTGAATGAGTAAGATTCATGTCCTCCCACGTTCTCTAACACTTCATTTGTGAACGGTGTAGGGAACGGTTCATGTAGGCATGCATCATTCAACTTCCTCAAGTCGACGCATATCATGATCCCTCTTCCTTGTTTCTTGTCCTGTACTACCATCAGGCTTATCCATTCTGACTCCTCAACTGGTTCTATGATGCCGGCTTCGAGCATCCTGTCGATATCATCTTTAACTTTTTTTTTATATATGGGGTTCATTCTGTAGGGTCATTGTCTAATAGGTTTGGCTTCAGGTCTGAGTGGTATATTCATTTCTCCCAGTTCTCCAGCTATACCCTTCATATCTGTGAATGTTGTGGGAAAGAGGTCATTGTATTCACGTAACAACTCTGTGATACATTTTATAGTTTGCTCATCCCAGTAATATCCAATGCTGGCCATTTTGGGCTGCTCAACTGTCCCGATGTTAACTTTATTTACCTTGATTGGAGTGGAAATGACTTCTGATTCGATGGTTGGGCCCTCCACATCTCTTTCACCTTCTACTTCTTTGATCTAAATATCACACGGATCGTCTTTGTCTGGTGCTTCCTTCTGTACATGGTAACATGACAACAGTTCCTTGACTATTTGTTTATTCCATTGTTTCTCTTTTGTGATAAATTCTATTTCCAGTTCTTTGATGAATATTACTCCACTGATCCGTTTAAGGGTTGCATCTATGTTGGGGTTCTCATGCTCGTATGATAAATGGACTGTGAAATTCTGTCGCAATGTCGTCCATGTCGTAGTTCCTTTGCGCAATTCATGGTCCATATACCAATTCGCTGGTATGCCCTCTAGAGTATGTATGAAGTGATGGGGTCATTTATCTGGTTCCAAGTGTTCCGTTGGTGCTCCGTGTCCTTCATATTTTTGTTGTTTGTTTTTTTTATGTTTTGCACCGAACCTTATGCGCATTAACTACTTACATTGGTACCAGTCTATGATTGTCTCTTTGTGTGCACCCCACCATATTTCCGGTGTGGCCTTTAGTGCTAAGTCAAGTGATAACAATATCTGGTTCTCTAACACTACATCTTCTTACCGTGTCAAGAATGTTTCCAAATCATTTATTCCATGGAAACTGGGTTGTTCTCTGATTTCTGTGCCTATCCATCTTATTGAACGGTCTATTCTTGCACATCTTCTCGTGGATACTTCGTGTAGCCTTTGTTTCTAGTTTTCTAACCCGGTGTCTGAGTTTGTTGCACATGAAGTAATGCTCCGTCAACTGAGTACCCCGTCTGCAGTTGGGTTTACGTAATCGTCATCACGTGCAGTTGTTCTGTACAATTGGCCAATTTCCTCTAAGTCTAGGCAAGTAGGTTCTACAAACCTCTCCCCTTATCATGGATCTAATGGCGTGATGACCCTGTATTCTCCAGACTCAAATGTCATTTTTCTGGTCTTTAAATTGATGATGGCCTGGTTGTCAAATGACCAATCTAGACCAAGCAATGTTGGGTAAGGTGTTGTGCCATCCGCTATTTCAATGACTTCGAAATCTTCTTTAGTGCGCACTCCATCAATATCTACTATCACTCCTTTTAGTCTACCTATTGGTAGGACACTGTGTTGATTTGCTAGTTTTAATTGAACACGTGAGTATCCTAATGTTGTCTCTCCCATGTATTTTCATGTCTTCTTTGGTAATACATTCACTTCAGATCCTAGATCCAGTATAATGTCTCCCATATTGAAATCCCCAATGTTAGCATTCAGTCTAAATTCCCGACTTGTTCTTCTTCTTGTGTGTAGGTGATTAACTTTTTTTGGTTCTAGCTTTTCTTCCGTCTCGCTGCTACATTTCTCTAGTATGTTTTGCAATATATTCACAGATGATGGAACACTTAATACTTTCACACATGATTGCAAAAATTCTTTGATTTTACTTACTTGTCCCATGGGTTGTGTTAGCACTAGAAGTCACCTATGGATTGCGGTAGAGGTAAGCCCAATACCCATCAGTTTTTTGTCACAATGAATAAATTTAAGGGTGGTCTAATGGATGCAGTCTCAGGATTATAACGCTTTAACTCAGAAAAAATGGGCTGGCATGCATAAGCAGATGAGGTCTTGATCTAACTTCATTCAACAAGTTGTAGTAAAGGGTGAGTAGGGGAAGAGCGGGTGAGGCGATGTAGAGGTCTGTTGTGGACATCGGGTCTTCCAACAGCCTAAGGAGGAAAAGCTATGAATACAAAATCTTCTTGAACCCAAAACTTCGGGAAACTGAAAATGTCATAACAATATTGCAATCAAACATACATTACAATATAGTCACAAAAACTCGACTGGATCACCCATGCCCGAGTCTTCAATATCATAAGTGAAAGAGAAGATATGAAAGTTGATTTTCATTAAACAAGAAGTCTCAAACGACAACTCATAACTAGAGAAATAAAGACTTCATTAAAAATTTACAATATGAGAGCTTAACTCAACCATCGACCATAACAAAATATCAAAACTGAGTATTTATACTCAGAACAATTTTCCACCATGAGAGATGTGACCTAGTTATTACATTCAAAGATTTTCATATGTATCTTCTTCTGTCAGATGCGATCTCAGATCAGTATGGGCTTTGGAGGAGAATCCATTGACAGAGGAACTTTGGGATGATAGTATGCTCCCATGGCTAGTTCTTCCACGCTTTCTATTTATGTGGTGAAACGAGGTTTCAACCACCTTCCCCATTTTAATTAACTACTTTCATCAGGATCGAGATGGAGCCTGACACCCATGAATGTCCCAGGTGAGCTCACGAATCCTTCGAGTGAATTATGGCACCTCGAGGTCACACAAATCTTTCTTTGTGACCATATTGGGTGCTTTGATCCTTTGCGCAACTCCTTTTCATATGATCTTGGGTTGCGATCATGTGCCTAATTCCCAGGCACTTCAAGATTTTGCATTTCATGAGTTTGCATTGTGATCCCAGCTGAAATCTTCGAGTCATGAAATCAAAATTTCTTGGATTGGGTGACACATATCCCTTCGCATTGGATGACCCTGATGAACATCGACATTTCTCACCTCATCTTCCCGAAATGACTTTCTCCATGCTGATTCTGCACCATATACTCTTCTGGAATGGACGGTCAAGATCATTTTGGGACTTCGCATGTCGTGAGTCTTCAAGAATCTACCGTCCTACTTTCCTGACTCGTGAAATCATGAAAAGTTGATCGAACAGTCCATCTCCCTCCTTTTATCAATGACTGCAATCTTTTCACGATTTCGTGTTTCGCGAGCTCTGATGACTTTTCCCCTTGATCTCTCCATCTCGTGAAACCACAAAATACTAAACTTGTGCCACACATCCTTCCCAGTACCAACGACTAGCATTGACCTTGTGATTTTGGACCTCCGACGCTATGCTTCATTCAACTCTATCATCCCGATCACCCGATGAACGTCGATCTGATCTACTTGATGGATCTCTGTCGTCGAAAGCTGATCTTGGCACTTGCTTGATATAAGTCCATATTAGCCCGCTCTAAGTGATGCACTTGTGCTTATGTTTGTGTCTTCTGTGGGAAACTACCTAGATGACTAAGTGAGGGTTCTGAAAAACAAAAGGATCGGCGATAGAGGCAAAGAGAGAGAAGTGATTGACTTTATGGAAAACAGAAAGGATTATCGCCGATACTTCTCAGGCGATTTGATAAGGAAAATCATGTCAATTAAATGGATGAGAGCAAACGAGAGAAAAACTATAAGCCAATAACAAAAACCTTTGATCGGGTCTACAAAAGGAGGAAAGATAGGCAAAATTACAGACCTAGGTAGAAAACAAAACCCTTAAGGTTTTGACAAGTTTATGTGATAAGATTAGGCTCCATGGGAGATAGATTCCTCTCTGCGAGGCTCTAAGAACTCCTTCTGTGACTTCAGTGCCTTAGTGTTGGGTTGTGTAGTCTTCCAATAAAACAAATAAAAATAAACATAAAACATAAACTATATTTACAATGGTGGGATGCCGACTACGGCTTCAAACACAAAGTTTTTTCAGGAAGTGCCCATTTATAGGGCCACCAAAAAATTCTTCTCCCTCCGAATTCTGCAAACTGTAAGTGTTGCTTAGAAATTCCTCGGAAATCTTGAAGGGACCGATCCAAAGAGCTTCAAATTTACCATGTTTTCCCTTGTCTTGTCTGGGCGCATCTCATTTGAGTACTAGATCTCTTGGCTGGAAATCCTCTTTTCTCACCTTTCTATTGAAATCCTGCTTGATGTTTTGTTGGCGGTCATACACTCTATCCATCACTTTCTCTCTAGTCTGGTAGACTTCTATCAGCTGATGAATTCTTCTGATCATATCGTCAGGTTCTCTGTGGTAGTATTGGAAGAATTTCGCCACAAGCAGGGTAAGTTGAGAAGGGAAAACTTCTTCAGTCCAATATACAAGTTGGAAAGGAGAGAGGCCCAAGGACCTCTTTGTTTTCACTCTATCAACCCATAGAGCATATTTGAGCTTTGAATCCCATGCTTTCTTGTTGTCCTCTAGTAGTCTTTTGATGATCTTTATCAGACTTTTGTTAGAGGATTCTGCTAATCTATTTGCTTGGGGATAGTAGGGGGTAGAGTGAATCAATTTGATCCCAAAATGTTCATAGAATAGGATCAATGGATCGGCCTTGAAATATGCAATGTTGTTAGTGATAATCCTTCTTGGACAACCAATTATTGTTGTAATATCCTCCAGAAAACCAATGATCACCTTATGAGAATCACTCCTTGAAGGGATAACTTCTATCCACTTGGTAAAATAGTATGTGGCAGTTAGGATCCATCTGTGTTAACCACTTGATGCAGGGTGAATTTCCCCAATGAAGTCTAGACCCCATTGCTAGAAGGGCGTTGAAGCCACCACAGGCTTTAATGGCAGAGGCTTTAGATGTTTCTTCCCATAAAATTTCTGACATTTGATACAAGCCTTGGTTTTTTCACAGACATCAGTGAATAGAGTAGGCCAGTAGTACCCAGCCCTAAGAATTTTGTAAGCAATGGTTTTCCAGAAATGATGTCCCCCACATAGGCTTCCATGGAAATAAAATATATTTGTTTGGGTCTCCTGTGGGTCTAAACATCTCAATAACACTCCTAGAGGGTCTTTCCAGTGCAAATCCTGGTCTATAAGGCAATATATAATCGCTTTGAGGTTTAAATATCTTGCCTTTCTCTTCCCCATTCCATCTGGAGGTCGTAACTCTTGCAGAAAATATATAATGTCTTTATACCATGTGCAATCTGCCAATGGAAGGTTGTCTTGAGGGACTTTATCAGACACTTTAGCCTGTTGATTATATGAGCGAGAATTGATGAAGTTAACCTCCAAATATTTACAATTAGATTCAACCAACAACTTAGCTAAACCCTGGCCTTTAACTAGCTTCATGGGTTTTATTTCCGGATCAAATTTAAGGATTCTAGAAATCCACTTGCTCCTTCTCCCATCTATGTTAGGTTGAATGAGAATGTCCTTCACAGAAGCTGAAGGAACATATGCAATTATTTTTGAATGCAGAACATAGACTCTGAAAGCTTTAATATCTTTCACCAAGGCATAAGCCTACTTCTCCATGATGTCATATCTGACGTTTGCGTCTCTTAATGCTCTACTGAAAAATGAAATAGGCTGATCCATCCCTGCATCATTCTTTTGTAGTAAAACAACGATCATTGTCTCAAATGAAGCAAAGGAAAAAATAAGAAAATCCTTGGAATAATCAGGACTGACTTGCACATGTGCTTCAATCAGTTCCTTTTTTATTTGATTGAAGGATTCTCTAGATTTGGCAGTCCATTTTACTTCATTCCCCTTCATGAGCATGTCCGTGATATGTTTAACCAATTTAGAAAAATTTGAAACAAACCTTCTCAGAAAATTGATTTTGTCCAGATGTTAATGGGTCTTAATCCCTTGAATCAACAGTAGGAACCAAACCCGCCACCGAGGCCCAATTAGACTCTGTATCATTTAAAAATGGAATGGTTCTCTGGATCTTGCAATCTAGCCAATTTATCGATGGGCTTTGTGTTTTCTTGTGAAGGCTCCTCCTTCCATTAGGATTGTTCTCTTCTGTATTTTCTCTTGGGTGGGGATGATACGAGATATGCAAGCTAGTATAAACCAACTTGACAAACAACATGATTAAGTTTTAAGTACTTGGGAAGAGGCTAAGCTTGGGATAACCCACTGCTCAACATGCAAACCATTCCTCTATACCACAGGCCTACTACTAATACATTAATCATGTGAGCATCCAATTACTGTCTGAGAAACTAACTATCAGAAAGAAAGCACATATGTAATAAGATAATGGCAAGCAGAATAATTCATCTACGATAACCATTCATCACATAATAACACAATGATTTATTTTCATCATTAAAGCAAAGAACATCAAGACATTACACCAGATAACTTGACAACAGAATTAATTGCTCTTACTCATTACTGCATCATTCATGAAACCGGATAGGAAGTAGTTCTTCTCCAAGTCCAATCACATGCATCTGATGAAATAGCTTGTCTTTGGTCCATAAGGACTTCTCAATTCATAGCCATCTCAAAATAATTCTTGACAACCAAAAAAAGAAGAGTCTTACAACAACCATCGACCCCCCTACTAATTGGTCGGTGTCTTTATTTATAATATTAAGTTTTAACTGAAACTAACGGCTAAGTGTAGTTTAAACAAAAAACAATTCGCCACGTGGCATTATCTTCTAATGGCTTCTTTAACAGTCGTCCCGAGATACTTCTTGGAAAGGGTGACTTCTCTCATATTCAATCCAACTGAAAAGCAATTCTTCACAAGTTTGGGCCCATGGAAATATGTGTTGTTCCATCGGGGCCACATATATTCCCCTTATGTCCACTACATGCACTCGATACTTTACAAAAATGGAGTTCAACTACTGTAGCATGGTTTGAGCTCTAATTTGATGTTCTCTAAATTGTTGCACTTGCCCTGGCCTCGTATAGGCTATCTTTGGGGAGTCTTCGGTCCATAGGGAATCTTGTTTGACACGCAGCTTTACCATGTCGCTCAGGTCGATGAAATTATCAAGGGTGATGAACTCGAGGAACTTGGCATCCTTCATCGCTCTGTCGATTCTGCTTCAGTTTTTCTTTTGGGTTCCTCGTCGAGATCACATAGCAAGATTTGTTCAGTAAATGGGGAATCGTTCCTGCAATCGGGGTTGAGATAGTTTAGTGATCAAGTAATATGATATAAGGTACCAACAAACATAATAGATCGATGTACCTATGGAGCTCGTTAGTCTCGATAGTTTAATACTTACGTGATCCCGATTGTTTCTTTGAATGACCTACAACGTATTTATTCCTGCCGCCGCTCCTCTTCAAATTAAACGAGTTATGTCAGCGCGCCATAGCGTGGCCAATCAAGTACGACAGATATGAGCATCGGAACCATCATAGTAGCCGCTCGACCTTTGGGGACGGGAAAATACGCCAGAGTCGAGCTTGCACATGTATACTCCCAGAAGGTCAGATATTGTAATAAGGAAGTCGTTAAATGCCTCCATAATTCGTATCACCAAGTGTGTCAACTATCATTCGTGAATAATGGAAGTTGGGGAGTTTAGAAAGATTGGAATGATCGTACTGTACATCCCCTGCAACTTCGATCGATGACGTTTTATGCATTCTAGATTGCATACATCAAGTAGTTGTGACACATTAAGTTTTCAAGACATCCTATCGCGAGGCATGAGTGTTCTTTTGGAATGCTCTGGTTTGATCCTTTGTTTCGCTATAAATTCTAGGTGTTCTGTGTGGAATTCTATGCAAAAGTCGAATTTATACCTCTATAATGTTGGTCTTGTGAGTTTATTCAGGAAAAACTTCGTGTAGTGGTCCTTTACCATCTGCAGACATCTAGGCCACTACGTTGTTGCACTATGGGATCCCCTTTAAACAAGGGATGGGGTTTGCGAGGTAGCCGTAGTGCCAGGTCCGAGCTCCAATGTGTCTGGGAATCCTTATTGGCTTCCAGTGTCCTTGAAGCTTCAACGAGAGGTACAGGCCTTTGCTCGGAGAGAGTATCGAAACCTCTAGAGGAAGTTTGGGTGGAGAGAAGTGCACCTAAAAGAGGTATGCTGGGGGCCATGCCCCCACAGAAGAGGATACCATGGAGAAGGGGGAGGCCTAGGAAAGATATGGGAAAAAGGAGGGGAGACTGACTCCCAGCTGAGCTGAGTGTTCATCCCACTGCTGAGGGGTCTACGACGCTTACTAACTGGTCGGAGCCTATGGGGACTACCAGTAAAGGAAGCGGGGGGCGAAAGGGAAGGGAAAAAGAACAGGGTTCTCCCGTCAAGAGTTCCATCCAATAGTTAGAGCAGGCCCAACTTTCCATAGTTGAACTCTACCAAGAAAATAGAGAGTTGCAGAGGTAGTTGGCGGCAAAGAACCAGAAGGTGTCGATGTCATAGGGTTGCAGAGGAAGCACAGTTTGGCTCCATAGACAACTTTGAGAAGCTCAAGATACAATTGTGCAGTTGCACAAGGTGCATAGGATGAATGAGAAAGAGGAAAAGGAAACATTATAGAGTGCGAGAAGTAGTTCGGGAGAGGATCCACATGTAGGAGATGCATAATGGGCGGGCCCTTGCTTTCCATTCCCTAAAGTGACGCTTAACATTTCTTCTCTTTTGTCATAAGGGTTTTATGTTCTCACTGTGACCAGGCCGATTAGTAAAGACGCTGACGATATCTATTTGTATGTGGCCCAAGTTTGGCGGGAAATTTTAATTATATTAAAAATTCGAAGCATCTTGAATGTATCCTTTTCCCTTTTGGATGTGAATTAACCATGTTATTTTTGCGCAAATTAAGGGATTTTATACTTTTTATTATTGCATTGTAAGTTTGTTGATATGTTCCCTTTAAAACTTCTGATATCGATTGATGCTGACGTGGCGTTATTAACCCGGGGTTATTTAAAATATTTAAACATACAATTTAGCATTCAGCTGGTAGGTAAGGATTGCACTTGGGGACTTTACTCACATCGAAAGCACTAAAGGAAATATATACTGTGATTGCCTATACTTGGATGGCGTCGGGGTTCAACATTTAAAATGTAAAATTAATGTGTATTTTACTTTGTGAATTATCATTTTGTAACTCCCCAACGTCGAAACTGCATCGGGTGTCGATGGTCGACGATACAACTCCTCTTCTTGCATGACGCTTATTTTTCGTTTTCCTGCCGAAGCCAGACGGATTGGTCTTCGACGACATTCTTGCCAAAGTTCATTGGTAAAATAAAGACTTTCGTCTGCCGATGCTGATGAAGATCAGTGTTCGGCTATTTTAAACTTCTCAAATGATCTTCGTCACCTTTAATCTTTACCGATGTCGAACTTCCTAAGCATGTTGGGAAAATATTTACTTTTACGATTCCTTAAGTGGTTGTTAAGTAACTTTTAATGGTTAAGATGATTCTTTGTTGTATGTTCAATAAAACTTTAAAAAATTCAAACCTGAAACATAAAATATAAGCGCAAGCATTAGTTTCATACCGAAGACAAAACATACAGTGCAAAGGATCAATTGGTACCCAAAAAGTAAAAAATGGACATAGAATTTTTAGGGTGCGCTGAGTGCTCAACAAGTGTCGATTCACTGGGTGAAAGAAGAATCTTTGTTCCTCCTCCAAGGCTCGACTGATGCAGAAACCGATGGAGAATCTCAGCTGGTCTTAAATTAGAACCTCTTAACCTTTGCATCCGATGTCCTTTGGTTGTTTCTTCCGGGTCTACCTGTGGGGTTTTAACCTCTTTCCTCCCTCGCTTCCTTTGACCTTGACTCATGCCCTCCCCCCCCCCTTTTTTTTACAAAGTTTAGCAAAGTATTCACTGGCATGAGGCCTTTAATTACCTCTACTCACCTGCTTCGGTGTCGCTCCACTACCAACAAGCATCCATAGCCCTATCAGAGTCACCTTGACACCACAGACCTTGCTCCGCTGCCAGTGAGCTTCCATAGACCCGGTGGAGATATCTGCATACCCTCTCCTACTGTTCACTCTTTTTATAATAACAATTTTATTTCAACATGATGCATTGAGTGAGTAGGAGAGAAGGATGTCTGCTTATTTTCTAGGTGAGAGAGTTAGGGTGGATGATTCGCTAGATCTGTCTTCTGGGTTTATGTAGTCCTTTCCGGATTTCCTTCTTTCCCTTGAGGTCTAATCGAACCACAAAGTAGAAATTTTTGATATTTCTCCGAAGTCGTTCATTTGCTCTGGCTGGATAGAGGATTATTCAAAGTAACCACAAGTTTTCCAATGCTTCTAGTTTTTGTGAGTGAGCGATGATTTAGGAACAAGGTTTTCTATGTTGCATGATTTTAATACCAACCATCGTTTTACCGGACATACCTTCAAAAGTACAGAAAACTAGGAAGAAAAGAAACAACAAAAGAAGTATTTGCGCAGTCATGAATATATTCAACAAAGAATGTAAAGCACGCGCGCGCACACACACACACACACACACACTGTAATGTCCTGTTTTTCCTAGGCAGTCAGAATACCGTGGTGGTTTACACAGTTTCACGTAAACCATTAGACGGATGAGCTAGGGAAATGATACTGGTAAAGTCACTTTCGAATTATAAAGTGAAAACTTAGGAAAAGTGATTTTATTATTATTAAACCCCTCTTTGAGGGTATTTCTCCTCAATTAATAATTAAATGAATATTTTAATGGAGAAAAAGGACAAGTGAAGGAATAAAAGGACGATCGAGGAGAAAAAGGAGTTATCGACTATTCATTTGAAAAATTGAGTTTGGGAGAAGAGCTCGGTGAGCAAATGAGGGTTTCAGCTGAAACCCATTCGGCACCTCGGATTCGGCAGTGAAACTATCTGCCCTAGCCGTGGAATCTCAGATTCGGCAGTGAAACTATCTACCCAAGCCGAGGAATTGGAGAAGCCATTCATGCTTTTCATGTGCAGACATTGGCATTGTGATTCAGAAGGTATTTTTCGAAGAAGGAATCCCATCTCAGTTTGTGAAGAGGGAAGGCATTTTTCCTTAGCACATGTGGGAGACTTGGTATTTTCCCTTGAGCTGGGCGCACTCAACATTAGATTGTTGCGTTATTCTATTAGCTGCTAAGTTCTTCACATTCCCAAGCTTGGTGTCATTGCTGGGCATGATCTTGGATGAATTATTGCTGCTGGTTATAATCCTGGACATTGTGTTAGTGCTGGCTGCATTCTCCATTCCCCCCACGTGTTGTGGATGCTCTTTCTTGGTACTGCGTGGAAGATAAGGAAGGTGTGTAGGTTGGTTCAACCTTGGCTGGGTGACTTACACCATAAGGCGAGCAGAAAAATGCTGATAGATGGCTAATGGTGTGGCTCCATCGATTTGTTGTGCAAGATATGCCTGATCCGTCTCATTTTCCTCAAATTCGGTGGTAGACAGAGCACATTTTTATTGTTGCGTGTATGTGGATGCCTCCAGTTCTGACAACAATATTTCCCTTCATCTTTAGGGAGGTATTTCATTGTACCTTGGCTGCTATAATATCAGAATTACTATCTAAATAAAATCAGACTGAGTTTGGAATTAATTTTCTCATGTAAACGTGATTATTTTTCCATTATTATTTTGTGGGTTTGTTCAATGTCCAAATAATACATCATACATTTCATTGGGGGAGGTATAAGGAGTTAGAAAACCCTCATAACAGTAAAAAAAACAAAGAGACAGCCTGTTGTCCAACCAATTTTCACCTACAACCATCATTTACAGTAGTCTGCCAAGTGTTTGATGAAAGTCCCACATCAGAACCAGAAGGATTTTCCTACTTTTACAACATGGAATATTTCACACACACACACACACACACATTTTATTGGAAGTATTGTTTTAGGGCTTGGCCATTTACTGGGAGGGCATCAGGTTCCCCCCTCAGACTCTGCAACCGATAAGTGCCTACCCCGATTTTATCAGCTACCTGGAAAGGTCCAAGACATAGACTCTGCAACTTAGAATGTTTCCCTCTTGGTTCATTTTCTCTATCCCACTTCAGGACTAAGTCTCCTAGTTCAATTTTTTTTTCTTTAGACTTATGCTTATCGAACCATATTTTCACTATCTATCAGTGAGCTAGGAATTTTGACTTAGACTTTTCTCTCTCTTCTTCCAGCATGAGCAAAGTGTTAATCCTTTGCTGCATGGCCGATGAGGGTTCTTCATTGGAATATTGGGCCATCTGAGAGACAGAAGGTAGAGTCCATTTGGGAGGATGGCTTATTTCCCGTAGACCAAAAAGTATGGGGAATTTCCTATAGCTTCCTTGGGTGTGACCCTATCGGCCCATAAAGCATTATAGAGTAGATTATGCCAATTTCTTTGGTTATCCATAACCATCTTCTTTAATATCCTTACCAGGTTTTTATTAGTCGATTCAGCCACACCACTTTCCTGGGGATAGTAATTTGTAGAGTACTTGATTATGATTCCTTTGTCCAGAGAAAACTTTGTCAATAGGGTGGAAGAAAAGTAAGTTGCATTATCAAAGACCTGAATAGAAGGGACACCGAACCTTGTGATTAGTTGTTGTTATATGAATTGGATCACTACCTTCTCATTTACATGAGTCAAAGGAATGACCTCTGCCCATTTTGTGAAATAGTCAGTGGCAGTAAGAATGTACTTGTGTAGTTTCAAGGAGCTAGGTGTGATTTCTCCTATGATATCCAACCCCCATTGCTCGAAAGGTCGAGAGACAGTAACAGGTTGGAGTGGGACTGCCCCTCTTTTCTCCTTTCCAATGCTTATTTGACAAGTCTTACAGTTTCTAGCGTAAGTATGAGCATCTTTGCAAGGTGGGCCAATAATAGTTGGCTCTCAAAATCTTATGAGCGGTAGTGTTTCCTGCAAAATGTCCGCCAGTGGGGCCATCATGGAGTTCTTTTAGGACTTTGTCTGCATCTTCTCGTTTGAGACATATTAATAGTACCCCATCATAATTGATCTGGAAGAGCACCGAATTTATAAAACGATATTGTGCAGATTTTAATCTTAGGGCTCTCCTTTCTCTAGAGTTGAGGTTTTCGGGACAAGTCTCGTGATGTAGAAGATAAGTTAAATCTTTATACCAGGAGTCTTTTCTTAGGGAGATGTATGTTACTTCACCACACCATAGTGCCATTTCATTCTCCCATCCAAGATATTCATTTACTTGATCCTGGGCTTCAACTGCAAGCTTGCACAACCCTTGTCCTTTTACTAGTTTGGAAGGTTTTATATCCAGATCAAATTCCTGGACTACCGCCATATAGTTCCCTTCTTTCCCCCATTTCTTGTTGGGTAAACAAGGATCAGACTGCAGGGTGCGACACAATTACTTTAGTGTGATTCTTGAGGATGTAAGACCTGAAATGTTTTACTGCCTTATAAACCGCGTAGGCATGTTTGTCTACATCAGGATAATTGAGCTCAGCTCCTTGAAGATTAGTACTCATAATGACACAGGGGATTTGTTTTTGTCATCATCCTTTTGAGTCAAGATTGCAGCTAGCGATTGATCAGAGGTGAAAGTATAAAGGGAAAAATCTCTATTGAAATTGAGACTTCGCAACATCGAGGCTCAGGAAATGGAAACCTTGATATTGTTGAAGGCGTCTTTTCACTCATCATCCCACTTAAATTCAACATCTTTGTGAATCCTCTTTTGTAAGGGTTTGATGATTTCTGTGAAGTCGGGAGTGAATTTCCTCAAAAAATTGATTTTCCTGAAAAAGGATTGCATGACTTTCTTGTTATGGGGTAATGAAAGTTTAGCTATGGCTTTAATCCTTTCTGGGTCTATGCAAATCCCTACCTGAGATACAATGTGACCTAACAACTTACCTTCCTCAACACCAAAGATAGTTTTCTTAGGGTTTAAGGATATATCGTATTTCCTAAACCTCTCGAATATCTGAGTTAAGTGTTGGATGTGCTCTTCCCTATTCTTTGAATACATTCTTATGTCATATAGATACATGACCACACATTTATTGATTAGTCTCAGAAAGCTACATCCATGGCTCTTTGGAAGGTTTCTCTTGCGTTAATTAACCCGAAAGGCATGCACTTATAAACGAAGGTTCCCCATTTGGTTCGGAAAGTGGTTTTTAAACAATCTTCCTCTAAAATAAGGACTTGGTTGTAACCTCAGAAACCGTCTAGTAGAGAGAAGATCTCTGAGCCAGACACTATCTGCAGGATTTGTTCCATCGGCGGGACTGGGTAATTGTCCTTTTCTGAAGCTCTGTTGATGTTCCTAAAATATACGCATAAGAGGATCTCTCCTGACTTTTTCCTCACCGAAACAAGGTTCACTACCCAAGAGGAATGCCTAACTTGAAAAACGATATTGGCATCCAAAATCTTCTTTAATTCCTGATGCATAATAGGTTCCAGGGATAGGTGATACTTTCAGAGCTTCTGTTGGAAAGGTTTCACTTCTAGTTTTAAAGGAATGGTGTGTTGAATGATGCGAGTATCATACGTTTTCAAATCCCTATAGGACCATGCGAAGGCATCCTGGTATTGTCTGAATAATTTGAGGTAAGATTTCTTCTCTTCTTTAGATATAGTCTTGCCTAGATTCACATTCGTTGGACCCTCTGGGGTCCCAAGATTTATAGTTTCATGTAGGGGACAAGAGCTACCAGTCTTTGCATTTTTGGGTCCCTTAAATCGCTCTTTCAGATCAAACAAATTTCCAGATTAGCTATCCCTTTTGGGATTGTGTGACCCTTTGATTTATCCATAGGTTGTCCCATCTGAGGATCGGTTTCTTTGGATAGCTCTTGGAATTTTTCATCATCAATAGTGAGATATTTGAAATTGTCTTGGTTAGTTAAGAAGTTTATGATGTGTTCATCTCCTTCGAAGACTTTCCAATTGGAAATGTTATTAGGTACCGACGTTTTGTAGAGAAACTCCACAGTGAATCGGGAGGCTTCATAATATTCTAAAGGCGACAACCTAGAAGAGGCTGTAGCCAAGGAGTTAACAAGAATATTTTCCGTTCTGGGGATCACAGTGATATTAAAAGCCTCAAAGTGCTCTATTAACCTATGCAACTCCTGCTGATAGTTCTTCATATGAGGATAATTGCAATGTATAATATTTCTTACTTGTGTAACAATAATTTTAGAGTCTCCGAAAACTTTCAATTCTTTGATATCCAAATCTATGGCTTTCCTTAATGGTTGTACCATAGCTTAATATTCGGTAGTGTTGTTGGCACATTCAAATTCTAACCTATAGGACAATAAATGACGTTTACCCATAGGATTGATGAGGATGCACCCTGCTCCAAACCCTTCTTGAGATTTAGATCCATCAAAATAGAGGGTCCAAATTTGTGAATGAGAATCATTGTTTTCGTTTCCCTTATTAGTTCCTTGCTCCCCGACCTCTTGTTTCGCAAGCTCTAGCGTCGGGTTTTGGCAAAAGAGGGTGTCTCCTGTCGGTATTGACAATTTATCTTGAAAAATAAACTCGGAGTTTTGGGTAAGAGGAACATCGGATAAGAGGGGGGAGATGTTTCTGAAGTAGGATTCGTAGGAATAATTTCCCAGTATGGGGAAATCTGTGGACGAGGGCTTGTTAGGGGTTTCTAAATCAATGATCGTATGTTTTAGATATCTCTCCCTGTCGATTCTGATAATGTTCTTGTGTCCCTTCAAGGGTAG
>ML787726.1:590927-606126 GCA_009831015.1 Picea engelmannii
AGGCCCAATTAGACTCTACAACATTTAAAAATGGAATGGTTCTCCAGATATTGTGATCCGACCAATTTATCGACGGGCTTTATGTTTTCTTGTGAAGGCTCCTCCTTCAGTTATGACTGTTCTCTTTTGTATTTTCTCTTGGGTGGGGCTGATATGAGAGATACATGCCAGTATAAACCATCTTGACAAACAATAGGATTAAGTTTTAACTACGTGGGAAGAGGCTAAGATTGGGATAACCCGCTGCTCAACATGTAGACAATTACTCTATACCACACGCCTAGTACTAATAAATTAACCATGTGAGCATCCAATTACTGTCTGAGAAACTAACTATCATAAAGAAAGAACATATGTAATAAGATAATGGCAAGAAAAATAATTCATCTACCATAACCATTCATCGCATAATAACACAACGATTTATCTTCATCATTAAAGTAAAGAACATCAAGACATTGCACCAGATAACTTGAAAACATAATTAATTTCTCTTGCTCATTACTGCATCATTCATGAAACAGGATAGGAAGTAGTTCTTCTCCAAGTCCAATCACATGCATATGATTAAAATAGCTTGTCTTTGGTCCATAAGTGTTATCACTTATTCTTGAAAGGGGATGTTTTTCCTTTGAAGTTGGCCATTGGGTAACCAAATGTGATCAAAGGGGCTTAAAAACCCACCATATGAATTTTTATCCAAAGTCGGGGCGTGATTATGCAAAGGCGCGCACATACCTGGTCGGCAAAAAGCCATCAAGCATAGGTTCACTCTCAGTCGTCGGATCCATCAGATAAATTATATCGAAGGCCATCGGGTGATCAAGATTATAGAGTTGTGCAAATTTTAACATCATACCAAGGCCTGGAATCATGAGATCTTGGCCATTCATTTCAGAGGGACATGTGGCACATGATCAACATAGTCACGATTTCATGAATCAGGAGGTCGAGAGTCGATCACACCAGAGACTCCCAAAATGCGAAATCGTAAAAAGATCGCAGCCATTGATCAAGGGAGAGATCGGGACCATTGGGTCATCTTTTCATGATTTCGTGAGTCGGGAAAGTAGGAGGGCGAGTCCTGAAAATGCGCAACATGCGAAATCATGAAATAATTAGGGCCGTCCATTCCAGGGGACATTTGGCGTAGGATACGGGCCAAAGAAAAGTCTTCCCAGGAGTGTCGATGGTATGTGGTCCCACAATTAAAATTTTATATGGGTTGTCTAAAGCAGAGGGGCACGTGGCAGTAGATAATGTGAAATCGCAATTTCGCATATCGGAGGTTCGAGCATGGATCACAACGCAAACTCTCGACATGCGAAATCACAAAGTTCTCAAAGTTTGGGCCCATGGTCATAGCCTGTGGCCCTATGGTGTGCAGGTACAGGAAGAAGATTATCACCTGTCACATAGAGCTGGTTACATGGGGTCTTCGGGGAAGCAATATTGGTTGTCAATTTTAGAGCAGATTCGACCGTCGATCTGGATATGACCATTTCACGATTTCGGGAATCACGATGTTGTGAATCAAGGGGAGTGAGAAATCCTGATATGCGAAGACCCAAAATGTTATAGGGGATAAGCGCATGGTCATGGCCTGAAGTCATGTGGAACGATGGTAAGGAGCTGTGCCAAAGGGACGAAAGCACATGTATTGATTGCAAAAGAAGAGCAGTAGGGCTCAAAGTGCTGAGATTGATTTGAAGAAGTCAGGGCACCGCCTGGGGCATTCATGGATGTTAGAACTCATCCTGATCCCAATGAAGGAAGTTAATGGAAATAGGGGGTGGTGGTTGAAGCCTCATTTCACTCCATTAATGGAAAGCAAGAAAGGATGGTTATGGTGGCTAGATAATAGCCCAAAGATCCTCAATAAATGGGTTTTTCTACAAAGTCCATACTATTTTAATTTCACGTCTGTCAGAGGAAAACATGTACAGTCTGACAGGAGAAGGATGAAATGCAAAGATTTGAATGCAGTGGTCTGATCGTATCCTTGAGGGCCATGAGAAGTTTCGATTATTTATACTCAATTTTGATATTTTGTAAGTGTCATCTATGGTTGAGCTAGGATCCCGTATTGTAAAGTTATGAGGAAGCAATGGTTCCTCTGGTTATGCATCTATATTTGAGACTTCTTTTTTAATGAAAGTAAGCTTATTTTCGTATCTCTGTAAACAAATGTGTTAAAACACTCTAAATTGGAGGATCCAATCGAGGGTAGTTATGTTGTTGTGATGTAGGTTTGATCACTGCAATATTTTCACCAGTTTTAATTAGTTTCCTGTGTTATCTTTTCCCTCTTACACTAAGTAGCTCAAAATTGGAGAATCTAGTCGAGTTGTTACAATAGCATTGTGATGTAGGTTTGATCATCGTGTTGTTATAACTGTGTTGTTTAGGCATATATTAGTGTTTGAAACTTCAGGTCCAAGAGGATATTGTTCTTGAATATTTTCTTCCTTAGGCTGTTGGAAGACAGGATGTCCATAGAAGACTCTTACATTTTATCACCAAGTCTTTCCTCTTCTCATTTTAAACTCAACTTCCTAACTGGAGTTAGATCAAGACCTTAGTTTCTTATGTTTTGCTTGGTCCAGGATTTTGAGTTAAAGCGATATTCTCTTGGGTATGCACCCATTCAACCACCCTATTCATTCATTATGACATATAAAACTGATGGGTATCATGCTTACCTCTGCTGCAATCCAAAGGTGACTTCTGGTGCTAACATTTCTGGCATCGTTGCTGGGCATGAAATTGAAGATTTTCCCTAGGATTGAATGACAAATATTACTAGTTCTGAAGGTGCATTAGAACTTAGTATTTCAAATATTGCAATTGTGCACCTGGCGAATCCACTGTTTCCACTCCACTATTTCAGTGTGACTACTTCTAGCAGGCCTGGAAGATGACTCAAAGGAGATTTCTTGAGAATGTTTTCAACAACTTGCTTCTCATCTTGAGAAGTTCTCTGGGGAAAAACAATGATAATATCTGGCCTTTGATGGTGAACGAAGGCCATACACACTCATTTTTCATATCATTCACCTGGCGACTCCATGGTTGAGGGATCGTTTGGTGACTCCACTGGTTAGAAATGGACAAAATCCTGGCTCAGAGGTTTACTCCTTTTAATTTTTTTGTTGTTCCTAGTTTTCCTAATGTTGTCCCTACTATGGATGAATGGGGTGATTATTTGCCCATATTTAGAGGGCATGTGGAGGACAACCCTACTTAGCATCTCCGTGAGTTTCATGAACTCATGCATCAATGGGATATACATCGCGAGGATGTATTATTAAAAATGTTCATGTTATCATTAGTAGGGGATGCTCGTGAATGGTATCATTCTTTACCCCCTACTAGCATCTCCTCCCTGAGAGAGTTTCATGCAGCCTTCAGTAGGCACTGTCAAAGGAATTATTCCTCTGAGTTAATATGTCATAATTGTTGTGAGGAATATGAAGGCCATGATCAAGATGTGGCTATGTCTTATGAAAGTTGCAAGGGTGAAGACCATGAATAGGAGGATGCTCTGGGAGAGTTGACAGAGCTAGTAGAATATCTCTCTGCAGAGATATAAGAGTTGAAGGAAGATCATGACTACTGCCTTTTTGAAGAAAATACAGAGGATTTTCCAGTTCTTGAAGCTCTTGTTCTTGGCGGCCTTACTGATGAGGGTAGTATTCAAGATTCCATGGTGGTAGAGACATTAGTTTCTGCCCCTCATAATCCTGTTGTCTCTGTTTTAAAGGTACGATCCATTGTGGAGGAGGATTCTTCTCTTTTTCTTCACAAGATTTCCCATGATCGGTTTACATTTGGGACTAAAAAGAAGGATCGTGAGATCTTTCCACTTTGTCCTGTTGTCCCTAGCTTTGAGGAATATTTAGATGAAGAGCAGCAAAGCCCCACATCACAGTTTACCGACTAGAGAAGTGACCAACCTGTATATGACAGTTACAAATCAAGTTTGAGATGGATGTGCAGGATTTGCAAGAACATAATGTTGGGTCTTATCCTCTGTTCATCAAGAAAGATTATCTTGAGGAAATCATCCCTCCTAGACCTACCGAAGACACTAAGCAGGAAGATGAAGAGCAGAGTTTTCCCATGGGTCCTGTTTATGATGATTATGAATCTGACCGTTGGGAGAGCCAAGAAGAAGAACCAAAAGAACTAGAGGAGAAACAAAAGGAGTAGTTTATCTCCTATTCAAAACCTGTTAATGAGTAGCCATCACCTAATATCAGTTAGCCTGTATCGACTGATCACCCTCTTGTACCTACCAGAGAGATTTCACCATGTGTGAGAAGTTGTGTAACAGGGATGGCCGCCTGTTACAAATTTTCGAGAGTTCATCATTTGGCTTATGAGCTTGTGAAGGAGTACATGGATTTGTACTTCCTTCATGTTTTGAACCCGCCCATCTTTATCCTGACCTCAACATTAGGAGGAAATCTAAAGGATGTAATCTTTCTGCTTTCGCATTTGCATCAACTGCTAGTGATCACCGACAAAGTAAAGGAGCTTCCATTTGGGAAGTTACTTGATTGGATATGGTGGAAGTTTGTTTTCACCTAGAACTATGTAAAATTTAATTAGTTTAGGATTGTACATAAATAAGATCCTTCGAGCATGTGTGTTTATTTTTTTTTTTACTTTCGGCATGTATTTTCAGCAGTGTGTTTTGAGGTTGACTCCATAGCCCAATAGAAGGCGACTGGAACTACAAAAGGAGATCTTAGAGCCTCCCAGGGAGGTCTCTATCCCCCATGGAGCCTAATGTTAGCACATATTCTTGCAAGGGGATGTTTTTCCTTTGAAGTTGGCCATTGGGTAACCAAATGCAAGAAAAGGGGTTTAAAAACCCACCATATGCATTTTTATCCAAATTTGGGGCACGATTATGCAAAGGCGCACACATACCTAGTCGATGAAAAGACATCAAGCACATGCTCAGTCTTAGCTTTCGGATCCATCAGATAAATTAGATCGGCGGCCATCGGGTGATTGAGATTATAGAGTTGCGCAATGTTTAGCATTATACCAAGGCCCGAAATTGTGATATCTGGGCCATTCATTTCAGAGGGACATGTGGTGCACAATCAACATAGTTGCGATTTCGTGAATTGGGAGGTCGAGAATCGATCACATCAGAGAATCCCAAAATGCGAAATCGTGAAAAGATCACAGCCATTGATCAAGGGAGAGATATGGACCATTGGGTAATCTTTTCATGATTTTGTGAGTCAGGAAATTAGGAGGGCGACTCCTGAAAACTCGCGACATGCGAAATCGTGAAATAATCAGGGCCATCCATTCGAGGGGACGCTTGGCATAGGATTCGGGAAAAAGAAAATTCTTCCCAGGAGTGTCGATAGTATGTGGTCCCACAATGACAATTTGATTTGGGTCATCTGAAGTAGAGGGTCACATGGCAGTAGATAATGTGAAATCACAATTTCACATATCGGAGGTTTGAGCATGGAGCACAACGCAAACTCTCGACACGTGAAATTGTGAAGCACTCCAAGTTTGGGCCCATGGTCATAGCCCGTGGCCCTATGGTGTGGGGGTCTAGGAATAACATTAGAACCTATCGCGTAGAGATGGTGATGTGGGGTCTTCGGGGAAGCAATCTTGGCCGTCAATTTTAGAGCAGATCCAACCGTCGATCTGGATATGACCATTTTGCGATTTCGGGCATTGCGATGTTGTGAATCAAGGCGAGTGAGAAAACCCGATATGTGAAGTCTCGAAATGTTATAGGGGATAAATGCAGGGTCATGGCCCAAGGTCTTGTGGAATGATGGAAAGGAGTTGCGCCAAAGGGCCGAAAGCACATGTATTGATTGCAGAAGAAGAGCAACAGGGCTCGAAGCATCGAGATTTATTTGAATAAGTCAGGGCACTGCCTGGGGCATTCATGGATGTCATAACTCATCTTGATCCCAATGAAGGCAATTAATGGAAATAGTGGGTGGTGGTTGAAGCCTCGTTTCACCCCATTAATGGAAAGCAAGAAAGGATGGTCATGGGGGCTAGCTGACAACCTAGAGCTCCTCTGTAAATGTGTTTTCCTGCAAAGTCCATACTATTTTAATTTCACGTCTGACAGAGGAAAACATGTGAATTCTGACAAGAGAAGGAGGAAAATCAAATATTTGAATGCAGTGGTCCGATTGCATCCCCGAGGGCCATGGGCAGTTCTGAGTATTTATGCTCAATTTTGATATTTTGTAAGTGTCATTGATGGTTGAGCTAGGCTCCCGTATTGTAAAGTTTTGAGGAAGCACTGGTTCCTCTGGTTATGCATCTGTATTTGAGACTTGTTGTTTAATGAAAGTCAGCTTCTTTCCATATCTCTGTAAACAACTGTGTTAAAACACTTGGAATTGGAGGATCCAGTCGAGGGTAGTTATGTTGTTGTGATGTAGGCTTGATCACTGCAATATTTTCAATAGTTTTAATCAATTTCCTGTGTTATCTTTTCCCTCTTACACTAAGTAGCTCAGAATTGGAGGATCCAATTGAGTTGTTACAGTAGCATTGTGATGTAGGTTTGATCATCGTGCTGTTATAACTGTGCCGTTTAGGCATATCTTAGTGTCTGAAACTTTGGGTCCAAGAGGATCTTGTTCTTGAAGCTTTTATTCCTTAGGCTGCTGGAATACTGGATGTCCATAGCATACTCTTACATTTTCTCACCAAGTCTTCCCTCTTCTCATTTTAAACTCAACTTCCTTACTGGATTTAGATCAAGACCTCACATGCTTATGTTTTACCTGGTCTGAGATTCTGAGTTAAGGCGATATTCTCTTGGTTCTGCACCCATTTGACCACCCTTATTCATTCATTGTGACATATAAAATTGATGAGTATTAGGCTTGCCTCTGCCACAATCCATAGGTGACTTCTGGTGCTAACAAGAAGGACTTCTCAATTCATAGTTGTCTCAAAATAATTATGAACAACCAAAAAAAGAAGAGTCTCACAACAACCATTGACCCCCCTACTAATTGGCTGGTGTCTCTATTTATAATATAAAGTTTTAACTAAAACTAACGGCTAAGTTCAGTTTAAAAAAAAAACAAAAAATCGCTACGTGGCGTTATCTTCTAACAGCTTCTATAACAGTTGTCCCAAGATACTTCTTGGAAAGGTTGACTTCTCTCATATTTAGTCCAGCTAACAAGCAGTTCTTCACAAGTTTGGGCCCATGGAAATCTGTGATGTTCCATTGGGGCCACATATATTCCCATGATGTCCACTGCATGCACTCGGTACTTTACTAAACTAGAGTTCAACTGTTGTAGCATGGTTCAGGCTCTGATTAGATGTTTTGCGAATTGTTTCACTTTCCTTGGCCTTGCATCGGCTATATTTGTGGACTCTTCGGTCCATAGAGAATATTGTTCGGCATGCATCTTTACCATGTCACTCAGGTCGATGAAATTATCGGGGGTGTCGAACTCGCATAACTTTGCATTCTTCATCACTCTTTTGATTATTCTTTGACGTTTTGTTTGATTTCCTCTGCGTGATCATGGAGAAAGATTTGTTCTGTAAATGGGAATCGTTCTTGCAATCGGGGTTGAGATAGTTTAGTGATCAAGTAATATGATATAAGGTACCAACAAACATAATATACCAATGCCTACCTGTGGAGATCGTTAGTCTTGATCGTTTAATACTTACGTGATCCCAGTTGTTTCTTTGAATGACCTGCGATGTCTTTATTCACACCATCGTTCCTCTTCAGTTTAAACAAGTTACATTAGCACGTCATAGCATGGCCAATCAAGTATGATGGATATGAGCATCAGAATCGTCATAGTGGCCGCTCGAACTTTGGGGCCGGGATAATACGCCAGAGTCGAGCGTGCACGTGTATACTCCCAGAAGGTCGGATACCGTAATAAGGAAGTCTTCAAATGCCTCCAGAATTTGTATCACCGAGTGTGTCAACTATCATTCGTCAATAATGGAAGTTGGGGAGTTTAGAAAGATTGGAATGATCATACTATACATCCCCTGCAACTTCGATCGACGACGTTTTATGCGTTCTAGATTGCATCCATCGAGAAGTTTTGACGCGTTAAGTTTTCAAGACATCATGTCGTGAGGCGTGAGTGTTCTTTTGGCATGCTCTGGTTTTATCCTTTGTTTCGCTATAAATTCTAGGAGTTCTGTGAGGAATTCTATGCAAAAGTCAATTTTATACCTCTGTAACGCTGGTATTGCAAGTTTATTTAGGAGAAAATTTGTGTAGTGGTCCTTTACCATCTGTAGATGTCCAAGCCACTACATTGTTGCACTATGGGATCCCCTTTAAATAAGGGAAGGGGTTTGTGAGGTAGTTGGAGTGCCAGGTTCGAGCCCCAACGTGTCTGGGACTCCTTCTTATTGGCTTCCATTGTCCTTGAAGCTTCGACGGGAGGTACAGGCCTTTGCTAGGAGAGGGTGTCGGTGCCTCTAGCATAAGTTGGGGTGGAGAGAAGTACGCTTGAAAGAGGTATGATAGGGGCCGTGCCCCCATAGGAGAGGACACCACAGAGAAGGGGGAGGCCTAGTAAAGATATAGGAAAAAGGGAGGGAGACCGAATCCAAACTAAGCTGAGTATTCATCCCACCGCTGAGGGGTCTACGATGCTTACTAACTAGTCGGAGCCTGTGGGGACTACTAGTAAAGGAAGTGGGGGGCGAAGGGGAAGGGAAAAAGCATCAGGTTCTCCTATCAAGAGTTCCATCCAACAGTTAGAGCAGGCCCAACTTTCCATAGCTAAACTCTACCAAGAAAATAGAGAGTTGCAGAGGCAGTTGGCGGCTAAGAACCAGGAGGTGTTGGCATCGCAGGGTCACAGAGGAAGCACAGTTTGTCTCCAAAGATAGCTTCGAGAATATCAAGATACAATTGTGCAGTTGCATGAGGTGTAGAGGATGAAAGTGAAAGAGGAAAAGGAAACATTACAGGGTGCAAGAAGTAGCCTAGGAGAGGGTCCACGCGTAGGAGATGCATAATGGGTAGGCCCTTGCTTTTGCGTTCCCCAAAGTGGCACTTAAAATTTCTTCTCTTTTGTCGTAAGGGTTTTATTCTCTCACTGTGACCAGGCCGGTCAGTAAAGATGCCGACGGTATCTATTTGTATGTGGCCCAAGTTTGGCAGGAAATTTTAATTATATGAAAAATTTGAAGCGTATTGAATGTATCCTGTTCCCTTTTGGATGTAAATTAACCGTGTTATTTTTGCACAAATTAAGGGATTTTATAATTGTTATTATTGCATTGTAATTTTTTTGATATGTTCCCTTTAAAACTTTTGATATCAATTGATGTTGATGTGGAATTATTAACCTGGGGTTATTTAAAATATTTAAACATACGCTTTAACATTCAGCTGGTAGGTAAGGATTTCACTTGGGGACTTTACTCACGTCAAAAGAACTAAAGGAAATAGATACTGCAACTGCCTATACTTGGATGGCGTCGAGGGTTGGCATTTAAAATGTAAAATTAATGTGTATTTTACTTTGTGAATTATCATTTTGTAACTCCCCGATGCCAAAACCACATCGAGTGTCGATGGTTGGCGATACCGCTCCTCTTCTTGCACGACACTTATTTTTTGTTTTCCTGCTGAAGCTGGATGGATTGGTCTTTGACAACATTCCTACCAAAGTTCATTCGCAAAAGAAAGACTTTTTTCTGTCGACATCGATGAAGATCGGTGTTTGGCTATTTTAAAATTCTCAAACGATCTTCATCACCTTTAGTCTTTACTGATGTCGAACTCCCTAAGCGTGTTGGGGAAAGCTTTAGTTTGTCGATTCCTTAAGTGGTTTTTAAGTACCTTTTAATGGTTAGGATGATTGTTTGTTGTATGTTCAAGAAAATTTAAACAAATTCAAACCTAAAATATAAAAGATAAGCACAAACATCAGTGTCATACTGAAGGCAAAACAAACAGTGCAAAGGATCAAGTGGTACCCAAAAAGTAAAAAATGGACATAGATGTTTTAGGGTGTGTTGAGTGCTCAACACCAGGAAGGAATGAACTTCTTTCTTGGATTTGGGAAGTGATAAGGCTTGAATATATTTTACCCTTCTTGAATCAGTCCTGACCCCCTCAGTTGATACAATGTGTCCCAATAATTTTCCTTCCTGCATGGAAAATAGAGACTTCTTGGGATTTAGGGAGAGACCAAACCTTCTGCATTTCGAGAAGACCTTTCTCAGATGTTGACAATTCTATTTATCATATTTGGAGAAGACTGTTGCATCATCTAGATAGATGACCACAAATTTATCTCTTTCTCTAATGAAGGCGATGCCCATGGCTCATTGGAAGGTTTCTCCTGCGTTCATAAATACAAATGGAATTTTGGCATACATGAATGTGCCCCAAGGAGTGGTGAAGTTTGTCTTTTCTTTGTCTTCAGGCAGGACAAATATCTGATTGTAGCCAAAAAATCCATCAATCATGGAGATCTTGAATGCGCTTGTCACCTTCTACAACATGTGTTCCATCTTTGGAAAAGGGTAATTTTCCTTCTTGGAGCTTCTGTGCAGATTCCTAAAATCAACACAAATTCTGATTTCTCCACTCTTCTTTCTCATCGGGACCATGTTGTCTATCCATTTAGAATATCTCAAAGGGACAATGATTTGGGCGTCCAACAACTTATTTACCTCCCTTTCCATAATAGGCAGCAACATAGGATTTTTTTGTCTTAATTTCTTCCTAAATGGTTTGGCCTCCTCTTTCAATGGGATCTTATGCTCAATGATGGTTGCATCGTATGTTCTAAGATATTCATAGGTCCATGGAAACACATCAACAAATTATTTTAATAGCTCAGTATACTCAGCTGTCTGCTCCCTTGATAGGTTACTTGACAACTTGACGAACTTTGGATCCTCCTATGTACATATATTGCATTTAAATACCTCAACATCCTTAGTTGGGACTTTAAACTTTACTTCCACATCGTTCCTGTCGAACAATATTTCTAATGGAACTAGTCCTTTGGGAATGTGGTTGCTAGGTAGTTGAACAATATGGTGATTATAAATTTTATTTAGAAATAAATCAGTGTGAGGGTCACCTTCGAGATCATGATCTTGATCAATGTGCAATGTAGAGAACTCATCAATAGACTCAAGAGATTTTCTGATCTCAATATCGTTCTCAAACACCTTCCAATGCCTGACATTGTCAAGTATAGAGGGCCTGCATTTTAATTCTATATCATACCTGAGTTTGGGTGGTAGGGGAACTCTAAAATTGCTTGATGATATATCTAAAGAGTCAGCCATGAAATTCTCTTCTCTTGGAATAAAAGAAATTTTGAAAGCCAAGAAAAAACTGTCTACCAGATCCCACACTTTATTTCTATATGATCTCAGCCGAGGGTGTTTGGCCTGATAAATATTTATGATCTACTAGACAATCAACTCAACATCCCCAAACATTGATATCTCTAAAATTCCCATGTCCTTTGCAGCCCTCAAACCCAAAATAAGAGCTTCATATTCTACCACATTATTGGTAGCTTCAAATTCTAACTTGAATGATAGAGATACAATTTCTTGAACAGGAGAAATAAGGACCACTCCAGCTCCAACACTTTCTCTAGAAGAGGCTCCGTCGAAGAACATTTTTCACACAAAGGTAATCGGGGGAGAATCTTCACAGAGGGTAAGGGATTGCTTCCTGATTTCAAGAAGGGCTCCGAGAGCATCAGTGAGATGTAACAAGCTAGATCCCAAATCAACATCAAGGGAAAATAGGATGATTGGTGGGGTCTGATTCATCACTAATTGTATAGGCCAACTGAGCTTATCTATACAGTATTCTATGTCCCCCCCCAAATACAAGAATGGTAGCATATGTGAGGTCCATTTGCAATGTTCCTCCAAGCCTTTTTATCCTAGATCTTGAAAAAAGCATGCCAAAATTAGGAGGAACATCAATGACCATGATATTCATGACCACAATTTTCATGGGCAACTGGAACAAGGTCACAACCAGATCTTTGATGACCCCAAGACATTTCACTTTCTGGGAATCAAAGGAATACAAGTCATGGTATGCTTTCATGATTTATAGTCCTATCTCTTCCATGATAATTTTGGGCATGAGATTATGAGAGGCCCCTGAATCCATCAAACAGTTATGCAGTAACTTATCATGTATGTTCAGTGATGTATAGAAGGGAGGGGATGAATAATCTCTATATTCTACCATGGGACCTAAGATAAATGTTGGATTTTCATCTTAAAGGTTTACTGAGTCTGTGGAATAAGATAAAGGCTCAGGCAACAATAGTTTGGAGAGGGATTTCTTGAAATATTCGTTCTTGACTAGATCTGAAAGGGGCACGAAGATCCTGATTTTTTGAATTTCATGATCAAATTTGAAAGAGGAGGGGGGATTTAGAATTTCTCTCACTTCCAGGATAGGATCTTTGTCTACTGGTAGGGGGGGGGGTTGAATATTCTTACCTTTGCTGCCATATGCTACAACTTTGGTAGGATTCTCTGCTCTGGAAGGATGATTAGGGAGATTGGGATTTGCTTATTTATTTTAGACCTAAGGTTGTATCTATTTGGGATGTTGTTGGCCTTGTCCCCCTTGCTCAGCTCATTTAATTGAATGTCCATGAGAGACTCCTCATATGATGATTGAGTTAAGTGAGGAGAAGGAGAAGCGTCTCCAAGACAATGAATTTCCAGGTCAAGGTCCTCTTCCTCTCCACCATCATCTGTGACAAGGTTGTTTTGAAAAGGGGTCTGGATTTTCGAATCATCCCTGTCTTTGATCCAAGGTTCTCTTTGTATAATCTAAGGAGCATTGTTTCTCGACCTCCTGGAGTTGCCTATATTATCAAAATTTTGAGGATTTATGTATGTATGCTTCCCCTCTAATTCCAACCCTTCCATCCTTGCTAAAAGGTATTTTAGTAACTTGTTTACTTCGTCCATTTGAGGGGGGGAGGCAGAGGAGCTGGAGGTTGAGGCTTCAACTCTTCCCCTTCCTTTGTCTCTATCGGCCTTATTTCTAAGTCGTTCAACTGCCAATACATTAGACTCTACTTCTAGGGCTGCATCTTACATATGATCCAAGGAAGTATTTCTTCTCTCTCTTAACAGGAGGCAAAAGTCAGGGTCAAAAGCACTAGCATAGGTAATTTTGGAAGAGGCTTTATCTCGACAGTGATCTTATTTTACATTTTGTTGAATATTTTGGAGAAGTTAGAGATAGACTCTCCCTCTTTTCTCTTTAGGGACCCAAACTCTGTGATATAATACATGAAGTCCTTTTCATCCCCTCACTGTCTTAAGAAGATATCATCTAAATCCTCAATCCCGTCAATGGATCCAGGGGTCAGGGCCCTGAACCACTTTATGTCTTCTCCATCAAGATTGTGGACAAAAATGCTCATCCATACATCTTCGTCTACTATGAAGTAGTTATCAACATAAATATAGAAAGCTGCAATGTGCTCTTTTGCGGTAATATCTCCCTCCCTCGTAAACTTAGGCAGTTGCTTAAGGTAGCCACCAGTTGGGTGGGCGTTAAGAGGTTGAGGAAAAATGAGAGGGGCGTATCTGGCAGCTACTATAGAGTCCATTCTATTTTTTGGGGGATTAGCTCCTGACATTGGAGTGATAAGTGGAGGAGAAATAGGGGGGGAAGGGGTTCGAACAAGGGATACTGAAACTGAGCTTCCGGGAGGAAAGGGAAAAAACAAAGGATTTAGAGAAAAGGCTACAGGGCTAGAGGGAACAGAGGTTCCCCTTTCCTCAAAATTAGTAGCTCTAATAGGAGGAGGAGTAATACAACCTAGAGTGGGAAAATCTTCTGAGGTCTAGGGTCTAGACCAAGGTACAACATCAGGGGAAATAGGAGTGATAAATCTTTCTCCTTCCAATCCAAAACCAGGAGGAGAAAACTCAATAGAAACGCTCCCAAACTTTAAACTTCGGGAAACTCCAACAAATGGTATAATAGGAAAATGGGAAGAAGATATAAGAGTTTCTACAAGAGGATAATGAAAATCATCAGAAATACCCGGTTCAGCAGTAGAACTACTTTCTCGAAGGGCCTTTCCCTTTCTGATAATTTTCTCTGGGTCAGCTTCAAGTGTTGCTAGAGGAAGCTGTGGAGTAGACCTCGTGCATTTGCCTCTTGAAGCCATAGCTGAAACAATGGAGTCATTAGTGGATTCACATCAATGGAGTCACCACAGTGGATTCACCAGGTGCACAGTTGCAATCTTTGATGTACTAAGTTCTGCTGCACCTTTAGAACTAGTAAGATTTGTCGTTCAATCCCAGAGAAAATCTTCAATTTCTTCCTCGGAAACGGTGCCATAAATGTTAGCACTAGAAGTCACCTATGGATTCTGGAAGAGGTAAGCCTAATACCCATCAGGTTTATGTCATAATGAATAAATTTAAGGGTGGTCTAATGGATGCAGTCTCAGGATTATAGCGCTTTAACTCAGAAAAACTTGGTTGGCATGCATAAGCAGATGAGGTCTTGATCTAACTTCAGTCAGTAAGTTGTAGTAAAGGGTGAGTAGGAGGAAGAGAGGGTGAGGAGATGTAGAGGTATGTTGTGGACATAGGGTCTTCCAACAGCCTAAGGAGGAAAGTCTATGAATACAAGATCTTCTTGAGCCCAAAACTTCAGGAAACTAAAAACGTCATAACGATATTGAATTCAAACATACATTACAATACAGTCACAACAACTCGAATGGATCACCCATGCCCAAGTCTTCAATATCAAAAGTGAAAGAGATGATAGGAAAGTTGACTTCCATTAAACAAGAAGTCTCAAAAGGAAACTCATAACCAGAGAACCAGACAATTCATTAAAACTTTACAATACGGGAGCTTAGCTCTACCATCGACCATAACAAAATATCAAAACTGAGTATTTATACTCAGAACAATTTGCCACCATGAGAGATGTGACTTGGCTATTACATTCAAATCTTTGCATCTGTATCTTCTTTTGTCAGAAATTATGTAACACCCTATTTCCCCCAGTTTGTAAAAATATAACTGGACTGGCCAAGAACTATGGAAAACTCATAAATGTGAATATGTGATGTAAATGGACCTTGAGGAAAAGGTCAATGAATGTGAATAACATTATGAATTTTATTTCAGGACT
>ML787726.1:606590-620714 GCA_009831015.1 Picea engelmannii
CCTACGGTTGGGTGGAAACGAGCACCCCTCTCAGCAGTTGCACTCACTTCTGGTGTTATCTCTGATAAGTGTTTTACATATTGCATCCTGAAATTCATATGTTGTTATATATGCTCATAAACTGTGAGATTGTGAATGATTATAGTATAAGAATGTTTGTGCAGTGTTTTGATAAGAAATGGTAGATATATGCTTATAACAGAAAGAGCCATGCATGGCTTGCGTTGATGAACTAATTTAATTATGCATAAATCGAACCAAGTTAGACTTCCAGTCCGTTCTTGGGAATTTGTTTCCCCTTATCGGTCTCCGGGATTGCCCAGAATAGATCTCTTCACAGAGATTCCCCCCCCCCCTTTTTGGAAAGGTTTACCAAGAACCTGGAAAAAGGACTTGAATGTGCAAGTCTTAACAACCTTGTACGAGGAGGAATGACCCTCTTAAAATCCCGAAGTAGCAGTGTAGGGATAAGTATCGATTGATGGACGAGATTCCATCGGAAGACCCGTGATCATTCATGACTGTTAGATTGACGAAAGAAACAAGGGCGTTACATACCATGCCCCTTTTCCTCTATCTTCGTGAATAGCGAGGAAATCAGGAATCGTAGACCCCCAAGGTCCATGAGAACATCTGGACCATTGATTTTCCACATCCATGAAGTAGTGGGGGAGTACGCGACATGGGATAGATCTGAGCCGTTAGATCTTAGCTAGAAAACCCGTAGTCATTGGATCTGTTAAGAGATGCACGAGGGTTAAGCCCTCGTGAACAGGAGGATGAAAGTCCCAACGAGAGGCGGGGCCATCAGGATATCAACAATCATGAAATTGGGAATCCCGTGGACAAAAAGTCCATACCCTTCGGGGTTGCGAAGTCCAGAATCCCGACAAAGGGAAAAGTGCCCATTGTAGGGCCATCTGTCCTTATATCGACATATCGAGATTTGGTGGATTATGAATCCTGAGGATGAGCACATGTCGACATTGGAAACCCATAAATCGAGAGAAGCTATCAGTACCATCCATCTTAGGAGGACAGGTGGCAGAGATCCAGGGATCTCGCAAATTCGGAGGTTCGCAAGGTAAGAGCCCAAAGGTTGGGTGCTCCAAGTCGCGAGTAGCGAAGTGCCGAGAGCCGAGCCGAGAGAACATATGGAAAAACTTCAAGGTGGGGCCTGCGTGATTGACAAGTGGGCGTGCATCGCCTAGAGAAGGGATTCAATGCCCCGTTGACTTCTCGTGTCTCAGGGATTCGCAGGAGAAGGGCATGAGAACTCAACCCTTGGACTTACAAAGTCGCGAGTTGTGAGCAGTGGGAAGGGAAGGTCAACCTTCGCTAACCTTCCAGTCTCGGAGGGTCGCATAAGGGAGGAACGAGAGTTCAACCATTGAGCTCACGAAGCGACGAATAGCGAGAGGAGCTAGAGTTTAGCCTAGTCGGCGGTCATGCGCAGAGGATGCTGACAGAAGGAAGCTATACCCATTGCGTGATCTCGGGTAATGGTGATTTGTGAAGAAGATTCGAAGGTCTTCGAATCACGACTCGTGAGGTCGCGAGTTGTGAAGGTGCCTACATTTAGGCGCATATGTGGTCTTATCAAACTAGGGATTAAAGAAAGGGAGCTAGTGGTCTATTGTTAAGCGGCGGGTAGATTTGGACAGACAAAATCTGTGCACCCAGATCTACGGCCAGGGTTTCATTCTAAAACCCCCTTGCCATTCTACCTTCAAGATTGGACTCAATTGTACCGCTGAGTCGCAAAACACGAAAAGGTGCCTGGTTTGTTTGGCCCGTAGTCCTAACCCACGATCACAGGGAAGTGAACAGGGAAGAACTAGCTTGCACTAGACCCCCATAGGACTTCAAGGATTCTGATTGTTGAGAAATCAACGAAAAGGCTTGATTGGCGTAGTGGGTATGTGACACATTATCTCATATCAGTATGGGCTTTGCAGGAGAATCCACTGACAGGGGAACTTTGGGCTGACAGTCTGCTCCCACGACCAGTTCTTCCACGCTTTCTATTTATGTGGTGAAATGAGGTTTCAACCACCTTCCCCATTTTCATTAACTACATTCATCGGGATCGGGATGGAGCCTGACACCCATGAATGTCCCAGGTGAGCTCACAACTCCTTCAAGTCAATTATGGCACCTCGAGGTCACACATATATTTCTTTGTGACCAACTAGGGTTCTTTGATCCTTTGCATATCTCCTTTTCATCTAACCTTGGGCTGTGATGTGCCTAATTCCCAGGTGCTTCAGGATTTCGCATTTCACAAGTTTTCATTGTGATCCCGGCTGAAATCTTCAAGTCGTGAAATCACGATTGCTTGGATTGGGTGACACGTATCCCTTCGCATTAGATGACCTTGATGAACATCAACATTTCTCACCTCATCTTCCTGAAACGAATTTCTCGATGTTGATTCTGTGCCACGTGCTCTTCCAGAATGGATAGTCAAGATCATTTCAGGACTTTGCATGTCACGAGTCTTCAAGACTCTACCCTCCTACTTTCCCGACTCACAAAATAAAGAAAAGATGATCCAACGATCCAACTCCCTCCTTTTATCAATGAATACAATATTTTTGTGATTTCACGTTTCACGAGATCTGATGACTTTTCTCCTTGACCGCTCCATCTCACAAAACCATGAAATGATAAAATTGCGCCACGCGTCCTTCCCAGTACCAACGACTAGGATTGACCCTATGATTTTGGACCTTCGACGCTATACTTCGTGCAACTCTATGATCCTGATCACCCAATGACCATCGATCCGATCTTCTTGATGGATCTCTGTCATCTATCATCAAAAGCTGATCTTGCTCACTCGCTTGATATAAGTCCATATCAGCCCACTCTAAGTACCGTGCTTGTGCTTATGGCTGTGGCTTATGTGGGAAACTACCTGGATGACTGACTGAGGGTTCGGAAAAACAAAAGGATCGGTGATAGAGTCAAAGAGAGAGAAGTGATCTAATTTATGGAAAACATAAAGGCTTATGGATGATACTTCTCAGGCGATCCGATAAGGAAAAATAGGTCGATTAAACAGATGAAGGAAAACAGAAGAAAAACTATAAGCCGAGAACCAAAACCTTCGATTGGGTCTACAAAAAGAGGAAAGATAGGAAAAATTATAGAACTAGGTAGAAAACACAAACCCTTAAGGTTTTGAAAAGTTTATGTGATAACAGGTTACATCCCGTTGGTATGATCTAGTGATGGCGACATCTCATATTCTAGTGCTTCTTGGTGTTGCTACGTAGTTGAAGTTGATACTATGTCCTCCTTCTGAAATTCTTGTCTGGCCTCCTTAAAGATATCCTTTTCCTTTTGTGCGTTGAACTGCTTCCTTGGTTTTGTGTTCTTCTTTACCCATTGGTTCTATGTTGGTTCGTGTCAAACTGCGTCAATGATTTTTTTATCTCCTCCATGGGTAAATATGCTGATAGTTCATCCTTCATCCCTTGCTTCAACTGAAATCCACTGAACATTCTTGTTTTTATGGTTCCTCTTTTCCTAAATCTTCATTGGTAGTTTTAGACATTCCTCTGTATTGTGGTCCGATGCACGACAATACATGCAAGTTTCTGGTGGAAATGGATATTCCCGTGCATAATGTCCCGGTTGTTGACAATTGTGACATGTGACTAGTCCTCTGCCTCATCTAAAACCTCCTCTAGCTCGTCCTCCTCCTCTATATCCTGCTTCATCACCTCTTGACGCATTATACTGAGGTGTCTGATTATACTGTGTGGTATTGTACTGGGGTTGTGCCAGGTTGTACTGCGACTGCGTGTTATTGTATGGTTGTTGCGTAGTATTATACTGTTGTTGCGCAGTGTTGTATGGCACTGGGATTGGATTGAACTGCGATGTTTCTTACCCAGTCATCATTTTGGCCTATACTCTATATGCATTTGATGTTCTTTCTCGCATCAGCTCCATAGTTCTTCAATATTTATCGTCATGGTCCACTGACTTGCAAAAGGTGAAATATGAACTATTTGGAACTGTCTGGTATTTCTGCATCGTCGTACAATGATAAGGGTCATGACCTGGTTTCTTTCATATTTCACACCATAGTTCTCCTGGTTGTAAAGGATTTGGCATACCTGCTGCCATATACTACGCGAATGTTGGGCACTCATTCTTGTGGTGTCCTTTTGTCCTACATGTGGTACACCAAACAAATTCTCCTTTGTCCTTGTTCTTATTTTGGTTCAGTTGAAACGTTAGATTCTTCAAATCCTCCTTCAATTATTCGATAGTTGGGTCTGCCTACTGGTATTGGTTCTCTTCTAGTTGAAAGGTTGCCTGCAGAGCCTCTTCCTATGTCTGAAATTTAAGTTTCCGTAAAGGGTATTTTAAGTGTGATATTAGTGAGTTGACAAACAGGTGTCGATGTTGCATATTGGTCATAAGGTATTTAACTTTCCCTTCATTTGCTTGAATCGTTGATCAATATCCCATATCGATTCTCTTGGTTTTTGTCTTATTTCCATCATCTCATTCATGTACTTATCCTCTGAGATTGGCTTCTGGAACTCATTAATCAATAACTTCTTAATGTCGGCCAGTGTCCTTGTCATTCCAGGGGCACTGTTTGTGTCTAGACTCACGTACCAGTATATTGTGTGGTCTCTTAGCGTAATCGCTAGCTGAGTGAGTTTGGTATATTCATCAGTGATCTATTTGGCTTCCCAGATATTTTCACAAATGAACAAGTGCTTCTCAGGGTCTTTTGTTGCTTCTCCTCGAAATTCGGGTAATCTGATGGTGGGATCATGTCCTTCCATTCTGAATATTGAACTACTACCTCCTCCGTGTGGTGTAGATACTTGACTAGTGCTGCTTGAACTAGCTCCTCCAGTTGTTTCTCCTTGTGTAGATGTACTTCCTACTATCGAACTTCCTCCAAACTTCGGTTGTCTAAACGGTGGTGTTCTCTTTGGTGTATTAGTCGCACATGGGTTTATGGGTTCCACAATGACATTAATATGGATAGGATGGCTACCTTCTCCTCTTGTTCTTGGACCTTTCATTTTCCTCTCATATGTTGCACACAGGATTTCCTCAATCTTCTCCACAGCCCAGATATCCTCTACCTCTTCCTCATCACTCGCCAATCCTTCCCTTGTGGCTATATCTCTCTTCTTGGTATTCACCTTGTATTGGTAAGGTGCTCTACTACGCGTATTTCTCGTTGATGCCAATATCCACTTGATCTGGTTGTCGTTCATCATGATCGGGTCCAAGGGTTCCTCCTCCTTCTTGCCTTTATCCTTACCCCCTTCCATTTATCCTCACTCTATCAGTGCTTCCCCCCTTCCCCCATGTACGCAGGGAAGTTTAGTTGTCTGATTCCATTGTCATTACCCCTTTGTTATATAACAATATCTTAATAGAAGTATACAGTGATCGAATGTATCTTCCTCAAGGTCCATGTAGAAATTATTTCTCCCCTGCATTGTATGACTTCGTGGTGTCCACTGCAAACTCTGTTATGAAGCCTGCCACAATAATGTCAAGCCAAAAGTCCACTACGCGGGTGAATTTGTTGTTCACCTGCTGTAACTTCCCAATCCGTACTGGGGTCCAATCTAGCTTTCGAATCCAGTTTGTCATGTGGTTATCCTTCAACCTTAGTATCCACTCCTGCAGTAGATGCGGAAAATCACAGAAAAAGACTTCGTGTAACTCAGTAAAAACGTATTTGTCTAGATATTTGTGAGGTGTGATTCTAGGGTTTCTATTGTCTTTCTGTGCAAACTCTAGCTCTTTGGTTCTCAACCAGCCTTTGATTTCTTCTTTCATAGGGTTCAAGGGTCTTAACATTCCCTTATAATGGCTCATATGTCTCTTCTTTTCTTCATTCTTTTCTCACTGAATCTATCTCTTCTACTGAGTCCTCTCTCATTCCTACCAATGCAGCAATAAAACCATTTGTTGGTATTTACTCTTCCTTTCTTACCATCTGATTTATTGACCCAGGGTTCATGTGTTTCGGGTTTCCAACAAATCATCTAAAACTATCGGCCCTCCTGGTAAAACAGAAGGCAATACAACACACATAATGCATTATGCAGTCTCGCCTAAGATAGATTTAAATGGGTGGTTGTAAGACTCAGGTGTTTACAACCTAGCATTGAGTATGAAATAGGAGATCATTACTCAGAGCCATCTACTATAAATTGTGATTGAAATCTACTATTATTCACGATTATGCATTATCTTCCACAATTTATTCCCTTAACAACACAACCATATTTCATAACAATATAATAACTCATTCATTCATTGTAGTCTAGTTGGTCAGGATACTTTGCTCTCACTGGAGAGACCCAGGTTAAAATCCTGGCAATGAAACCATTTGTTGGTATTTACTCTTCCTTTCTTACCATATGAGTTCTTGACCCAGGGTTCATGTCTTTCGGGTTTCCAACAAAGCCTCTAAAACTATTGGCCCTCCTGGTAAACTAGAAGGAAACACAACACACAGAATGTGCTGTGCAGTCTCATCCGAGATAGCTTTAAATGGGTGGCTGTAAGACTCAGGTGTTTACAGCCTAAGATTGAGTATGAGATAGGATATCATTAATCAAAGACATCTACTATAAATTGTGATTGCAATCTACTATTATTCGCGATTATGAATTATCTTCCACAGTTTATTCCCTTAACAACACAACCATATTTCATAACAATATAATAACTCATTCATTCATTAAACGCAAAAAGTAACTGCTGAAAGAAGACAAATATATACATGCATTCATCACATTACACATATATTACTGTGGTTCACCCCCTCCCGGACTACATCCACAAAGATTTGGCTCTTGGCTCTTTTATTATGGTAGTTCTACATCTCCAGCGTCGTGCGCTTACAATTATCCTTAGATGGGTAAGATCTATATGAGGCGAACTAGATTGCACTAGTCTACTCAGCCTGGGATCTAATCCTCAAATTTTCCTCCTCTCATATCCTCTAGCTCAACAACTTACAAAATAATTCATAACCACATTACATATCACATCAACTCGTACATATCTATGATGGAACAATACAAAACCGAACTAACAAGGAACCCCCTATGATACCTACGTATCTATATTTATACATTTCATGCTCTTTAGTCATTTACAATATATTACCAAAACCCTAACCCTACCGATGTTAGGTCTTCCTCCCATGCACACGTACTATTATTCCTTTCAATTGTTTCTTTCCGTGTGCATGCTTTCTTGCATGTCTTGCTGTATTTTCCTCCAGTTGTTACTTCAATTTTTGCATGCTTTCTTTCCCCACGATCATCCTTCTTTCCACTTCATCCATCCTTCTTTCCACTTCGTCCTGCTGCCAACAATGTTAAAGTATAATCATTTGGGTTAATAAGGATATGGTAAAACTATTAAATGATAAAGCATGATGTTCATTTAGGAAGAATGCTCGAAGAGTTGAAGAAACAATTTTAACTTAAAAATACCATACTATTATAGTAATAGAGATAATATTATATATTTTACTCAAGATGAAATTAAATTATAACTTTAAAGATACAATATAGAGTGGGGATTAAAATTTAGTAAGTAAATAGGTTGTAAAATGTCTTGAAACATTAGAATTAAGTTGGTTCTTTAACAATAAATTTTGACTACATTAATACGTGTTAAACAATAACTATGCAATTGATATAAGATAAATATGCCCTGGATATAAGATAAAAGTTTAATTGCGCAATCCATGATCAAGATTGATGCGATAATGTTTGGTAGGCAATTAGTGTGATTTTTATATACTTCAGAACATGACTCACCTATTAAAAACTATAGAATTCTTGTTGAGAATTATTGTTAGAGGTATGAATTTAATATGAATTGTAAGTCTAACTTGAAGAGAAATTGATTATTTCCGATGAGGTTATTATGTATATTGTTATTTTAATTTCAATACTAAATTAAATGATATTGTTATCCACAATGGATTGTTAATTGTTGAGCTTACAAAGTGGATTATAATACTGACATGTTTAAGGTAATAACGATGATTTTGTAATGGAATGAAACTGGGCAATTGAGTAGTTTCTTATGATGTGAAATTTGAATGATGAATTGATGAATTATGTACTAGTATAATGAGTTATTGAATGAATTTAATTGCATTATGATTAAGTACCTTACTGTCGAATTTATTCCCTATTCTAGGTTAGAGTTGGTTATGGGAGTAGATACCTTCATGTTCCTCATAACAATCACCAGTCCTGAGACCTTAAATGGTAAGAATCAATTGGATGAATCCTATACTTGAGCGTTGATTATGTGTCTTGAAGGTCCTAACCTTGCAGGGTAGGTCAGGCAGGTAGACATCTTTTGTTATATTTATGTGATATGGTTTATCATTGAATAATAGTGATCTTGTATCTGAATCTTGTTGTATAGTGATATACATGAGAATAGAATGTGTAAATATTGATGTATGTTATTTTCACATAACACTTGCCCTAACTGATGTTTCAAAAAATAAATTTACCACTACTGTAATCAATTACATTTATGTCTTAATGAAGGGGTCGTTACAAAAAATCATAGATCCATAGGGATCTCATATCCAACACATTCAGAGGAACAACACACTCTAGGTTTTACTGTTTTCATATGCCTCTAGTTGTTATGGCATTATTGTGACCTTATGAACATCTAGTTGTATTTTGATCTATTGAATTTATGATTATCATACTAACCTCTGTTCAAAGTTAAAGTTAGAAACTAAATTTAGTCAAAGTATTATATTGATTAAGGTTGATACTTTAGAGTTTATTTGCACTATATTCTCTAACTTAGATTTTTGTCTAGAAAACATATTGTCTTAAGTATAAGGGATAGGTTGAAGAGAATACTTGTCATCTTGAGTGAAGTAGACTCGAAATAAAATCAACAACACTCGTTATTGAAGATAAGACTCTAGGTTCCATATTTGATTAAATTAATAAGTTTCCAATTTTCACATGTCAAGTTTGATAATTGCTACATTACTAGTTGTGACAATAATCCTTGAAAGGTTCTATTACTGCTACATACAATGAATAATTCACAACATGTGAGTACTACTGATATAAATGCTTGCAAGATGAACTAACATCTCCTTTAGGAGATACTTCTTGTTTTTCTTCTAGGCAGGTCACCTTGGTAATAATATGATGATTACCATGAGATTGTCTTTTCTTTAATTCTTGTTGAGATAGATATGTTCTTATGAAAATGCGATTATCCTTTTTGTTCTTGTTTTCTTGTTCCGGGTAGGTTACCATGGAGGAATGATTGATCACAACACTAGAAGAGTGTTGTTTCTATTTCTTATTATTGTATTTTTATTTTGGTTCTTGTTCCAGGAAGGTCACAAACAATAGATTTGAGAAGGAGCTATTGTGATTATTTTTCTCGTTCTTGTTTTTATTATTATAGGAGTATTATTCTTGTTTATTTTTTTCCCTTTGTTGTCCTTGTTCTGAGCATGTCACATGTGATAAATCCGAGGGAAGCTATAGTGATAGTTGCAAGAGATAACATATTAGATGGCGTCTAGATAACATATTAGACAGTTGGAAGAGATAACACATTAGATAACATAAGAGATAACATATCGAGATGAGAAGTTGTATACATGACTGTATACATCCATGTACAAAATAAGAAGAAGACGAAGAAGGGTACTTTTTTGAGATACATAGTATCTCATATGGAGATTGATTTTAAGGAGAAGGCTCCAAAGATAAATGAACAAATCCCTCTAGTGCAGTTTATCACTCTTCAAATCATCAGGAAGAGTTAGTAGAGCCAGAAGGGCCTACCCAAAATTATTGTAGTAACCAAGAAGAGATCGACGTGTCCCATGAAAATTTATAGTATACAACATTGATGAGCCATATCATGAGGAGTCTATGGCTCCGAAGATTATACAGACTTAGAGGGAGTCAAGATTTAGAGGGAGAATGGAGGCTCAGAGACTTTCAAATTCAGTTGGAAGAGAGAGACGTATTCCAGAACTAATAGATAGACGCCATGGGTTGAGAAGACTAGATCGAATCTTTAGAGGCTTCTAGGAGATATGATATCTTATGAGAAGATTCCCTTTCTTTAGTAGAATTTTCTATAGTGACCGAGGAGGAAGCCAGTCAGAAGGACTAGGATACATATATTTTCCTTGGTTTCGAGACCAAAGTAAGTGGTGACTTCCAAGTTGATCTATAAGATAATGCATGTTGCAAATAAATATCCTAGAGATGTACAAATCCTGATTTGTGTCCAGAGGATTCTCAAAACAAGAGAGACAAGAGTATGGCAAGATACTTTCTTCAGTATATTKCTACTGATGAACATGTAGAAGATATGTTGACCAATCCTCTATTAGGGACAAGCTTGGAGTGTTCCGGGTTTTTTTTTTMTCTAGTAGTGAGAAGTGATGTGTTCCCCAGTAGAGGGAAGTGATGAGATCCCCAGTAGTGGGAGATACTCCAACRTAGGTTGGTACTCCAATGCAGGCTGGTATGATACCGCAACATAATTTGGTACTCCAACAYAAGCTAGTATTCTACCCCAATGTAGGTTGGTACTCAAATGCATGCCAATATGCTACCCCAATGCAGGTTGGTACTCCAACGAAGGTTGGTATGCTACCCAAACACAGGTTGGTACTCCAGTGTAGGATGTTATGCTGCCCCAACGTAAGTTGGCACTCCAATGTAGGCTGGTATGCTACCCCAGCGCAGGCTGGTACTCCAATGCACGCTGGTATGATACCCCAGCGCAAGTTGGTACTCTAACGCARGATGGTATGCTACCCCAACATAGGTTGGTACTCTAATGTAGGATTTTATGCTACCCCAATGCAATTTAGTACTCYAACACAGGATAATATGCTACCCCAATGCAGGTTGGTACTCCAACATAGGCTAGTATGCTACCCCAGYGCAGGTTGGTATGCTACTCCAACGCAGGATGGTATATTACCCTAACATAGGTTGGTATTCTACTCCAATGAAGGCTCACATGCTACTCCAATGACAGTGAAGAACTTCCTATGACATATATATCTGTGATAGACAACAAGAAAATGACAGAGGTGTCCAGAAGCACAGAAGCAGTGATAATGATCGTTCCAAGAGTAATACCTTCCTAGTTAAGAGGGTGTAAATTGTTTGAGTCATATTTTGTGTGGGTTGAAGAGTTACTAGTTCTGTATGAAATATATGCCAACATGTAGTGTCAGAAATGATTCCCAGTTAGGGTGTCAATTAGTAGAATTAGAGGTTACTAGCTAGAGAGCCAATCAATAGTGTTGGAGGGTCTTGATAGCTAGATGGATAATGTGCGACTATGATGGTCATACTTGTTACATGATCGGTTTGATCATATGATATCCTGTGTGGCTATGGTGATGCCACCTGTATAATTTTATGCAAGACCATGTGAGTCTTTCCCATTCCATGTGAGATGGATGGATGTGTTTGAGACCACTACATGAAGAACATCTTAGTTAATACCTCCCTAGCTAAGAGGGAGTGTTGATGTTTTGGTAGTTGCGGGAGGTATTAACCTCCATGTGTAACCTATGACTTAGAATAGAATACTCTGGAAGTAAGTGAAACATTAAAAAGATGTGTGGAAACCCTAGAAGATAAGTTGTCCTAGCAGAATAAATAATATTATAATATTATCTTCCAAAAATAAAAGTCAGCTCCACAGGAAAAAGATAAACAAAAAATATAATTACATGAAAGTCAGGTCGGGCTAGCCAGAAAAGTCATTGGACATATTAATATAAATAGAGGATGTTTCCGATCATTTGTACACCCAATCAGAGCACAAGTATTATGGAGAGATGCAGTTGCAACTCTAACTACAGCTGCAAGGAGGAATAAGGGAGCATGGTCATCTCTTGGTATTGGTCTCTCTTTTGGTGATTTTCTTGGTGATATTCTTGGTCATATTCTTGGTGATATTCTTGCTAAGTATGGTGCAAGTTTGAGAGAGAGAGTATTGCAGTTGCAGTTGCTGCAATTGTGTATGGTACTTGTTCAATGGATATGGAGAGTCAAGACTCTCTCTCTTGTGTGCTACCCTTGGAGAAGGAGCACTCTACTTGTATTGATTTTTTGCTGCAGTTGGAAACTAGGGTTTATCTATTGGTTCTAGAGTAGGCTTGTTGGAATTATTCTAAGTAAAGGTTAGTGTGCTCGGGGGTGTCATATGTGAATGCCTATGGTTGGGTGACAATGATGTGACATTGTCTATGGTTAAATGAGCATACCATAATTTCAACAACTGTGAGTATTATTGTGACTTGTATCTTCTTCATTGATCCTTTTGGATGGTAATAAAATATTTATTTTCGTTCATCTATTATTTATTACTTTTTTGTTTATCAATTATTCTATTGAGGTAACAACAATTTTTTTTCAATAAGAATATCTTGTTTTACTTTCATTTTTGTTATCTTACATTCTTCTTTTCATCTCTTTAAAATTATAAAATTTTCTAAAATATTGAAATCCTACCTTTCAATCTCTAATCATTATATTTGTTCAACATTAGAGGTCATTATTCAAAGTGAAATAGTTTAGTCTTAGGACACATTAAAAAGAAAACTCATAATCCAATTTGATTAATTTTGACATGGATGCCTTGGCATAGTTTGCTAGTCAGAAATATCTCAAGGGTTAGAACACATCCAATGAACCTTATTCCAAAAAAATATACAAATTAAATTAAAAAAAAAATCCCCAAAATGGTAAACCAATACCAAAAACTCGAGAAACCATCCATGAATCATTTTGAAGGTAGTAAATATGATTTGGACATCATCATTTAATGGGTTTCTTGTGAAATTTTACTTGGGACATTTTGTGTCAACATAATAATGATAGAAGGTGGTCCTTTCCCTTATATGATTGCATAAAACATGACATCAACTTTTCAACTTAGTTTCCAAGATTTTATTTACATTAATATTTAGTGTTACTCCTTGATTTCTTTCCCATAAATTTTGATTTAAAAAAAACCATCGAAATTTAACTTATTAAAATAATATTGTCCCTAGATACCTAAAACAATTATCCATGAGTATATCTGATAACAAAGCACCTTTGTTAATTCCTAACAACACTCATGCTTCCACAATTTGACATACCTAGTAGATTTTATGGATTGGTTGATATTTTAGAATTGCACTAGTGAAATTAGGATATGTTTATGTTTCTTGTGGCACCTTCGGCTTTAGAATAAGGTAGAAAACTTCACCCTAGTTGGCTAGTAAAATATTCACCCCTCTACCTAGCTAGAAAAATATGTGTTGTAGTTGGATGGACCTATCCATGATCACCCTAGGAGTTCAAAAACATTCTACCTAAATACAAGCTAGATGGGTTTTCCTTAGCCAAAGACCACATCAAATATTATATGAAAATTATTAGATTGTCAAATATCCAAGGTGAAGATAGAGTTTTTTAGGTTGTTCCCTTTCACATTTTTTGGCAAATCATCGTCGTGGTTCAAGAACCAACCAATGAACCATTCATAATTGGTGTGAATTCAAGGAGTTGTTCTAGAAAAGTTCAATGAAAATCAAAGTTCAAATTCAATGGTCTTGAAATTTACGCAAATGAAACTGTAGCTTGAAGAGAAAGCCATGGGTTTTAGCACTAAATTACACACCCTATACATTTGTATCCATATAAATACAAGACCCCCACTTAAGCTAACATTGAGATTTTAATTGAATTCCTTAGATCCTACCATGGATTTTATCATAAAGAAAGTAGAGATTAAAAATTTGATTTACAGTGAGCTAAGCTCATGTTTAAGAAATCAAGGTTAAAAGGGACTTGTCATGTTTACAGAAAACCCCTTCTTTAGATATCAAACCACTTTGAGTAGTCACCCCAAATGTTTGAAAACTTGTTGCTAATACCATCCTAGAAATGGAAGAAATCTAGAGAAATTTAAAGAAATTATCCCCTTAGTTGGTTAATTTGCAAACAAAGGCTAAACACAACTCCTCTAGTAACCAAAATTTGTCACACAACATGGATTTGAATAAATTATGCACAC
>ML787726.1:637348-660715 GCA_009831015.1 Picea engelmannii
GATTTGGGTGTCCACGTAAAAACACTGGTGTACTTTGTATGTGTATGATTGCTCATTTGTTCATTGTTTATTTACTCTAAAACTATTGGATGATAATTCTACATTGATATAAAAGTTGCATTTTATGGTTAAAAAGGATTAAATTGCTCTATTACTAATTCACCCTCCCTCTCAGTAATCCAACAAAAATAATAACAAGATTTGGTGTCCCTGCAAAGATCATTACTAATAATGCTAAAGCCTTTATTTCGGTCGCCATGAATGATTTTTTCTTGAAGTATGGGATCGCCCTGTCACATTCTTCAAATTACTATCCACAAGGGATTGACCTCGCTGAATCCAACAACAAGAATGTCATGAATATAATAAAGAAAACTATTGGAAATAATAAGAAGTGCTGGGATAGTAAGCTGAAATACGTTCTATGGGAAAAACATACAACTAATAATACATTGATGGGAAAGACACCCTTTGAACTTGTGTATCGTTTTGAATCCAGGATGCCCATAAATATTGAACTTCCATCACTCCATATGGTACAACATTCTGTACATGATAAAGAAGCACTGCAGGAAAGGATTGCTCAACTGGTTGAGTTAGATGAGTCAAGAAGAAATTAATTTGACCAAATGATAAAGAACCAGGGAAAAATCAAGAGAAAATTTGATCAAAGGGCCAAAGGTAATGAATATAAGGAAGGAGACTTGGTTTTAATGTGGGATAAAGGAAAAGAGAAACCAAGTATTCACTCAAAATTTGACAGTTGTTAGACCGTTCCTTTCAATGTGGAAAAAAGAGATGGTAAAAATTCATATTATCTCATCACCAACGAAGTAAGGACAATGCCATTTCCCACCAATGAATCCTTCCTCAAGGAATACTATCCAAATGGGACTTAGGTCTTCTACCCTCATGTTTTTTAGTTAGGTCATATGTACTATAGTGCATCTGCATGCTAGAATTAATGCATTGCATCTTCCTATCATCAATTGCATTATGCATATTTACTTTCCATCAATCATATTTTATTGCATGAGTGTTTTTCAATTTTCACGCATATATATATATATAAAGGAAAAAAATAAAAAAAAGTGTGAAATGTTTTTCTTCTCTGTTATGCATTTTTCTTTTCAGTTGCCTAGATACTTTTGTTTCAATAAAGAGAAGTATTATAATGATACTTTCTTTTGTCCCGGTTAGGTGTTTCAAAGATCTGAGGTTCTCATGCACCCATCAAGTGAGAACATGTCCCCAAGTTGGAGCCTGATGTTATCCCCCACCGACGAATAACTATTCCAAAAATAACATCTAGAGGTGCCCAAGAATAAAACATGGAAAGCCGGAAGATGTGCATGTACTTGAAAATATGAACTCCAGATCCTCTTTCTAAGTATGATAATCTCTCAGTGGCATAAAAAACATATGAAACCCATGGAATTTGGACATACCTATCAAACATCCTTGAGAAACATGTTGCAAGTTGGTAAGTTCATCATCATGGTGAGTATCAAATTAATATCTAAGGAATTTAATCTTGTTCCAGAGAATCCTTATAACTACTAGTCGTTAGCTTGTTGGTTATAATTCTTCCATCATAACTTGACTTCTTATATTAGGTCCTTGGGAGATTGGGTTACTCTTGGGGAAAATTAAGCACTACTGGGGTTTGTTTTGAATCTATCATCGTACCATTCCTGATCATACTTACCACTTTCCATCTCATTAGTCATTGTCATATCCATTTCTATAGGCTATATAAAATGACCCAAGAAGGGATCGTTCCTCATTATACGAGAAGAAGGAGATTTTAGGCTCAGAGGGAGACTAGAAAAATCCTACATTGGTTACCTTCTCACAGGGTTGCCTAGTCCTATAGCACTTGTAGATACATCGCGAGGGTGTTACATAGTCTTTGGGGTGTTTGAAGCATTTAAGCATGTTTTTTTCAACACGAAAGGAAAAAAAGAAAAATAAAATGAATTATCTAAAGAAATAAAATCAAAAAAACAAAAGAACCTCAATCATAGGAATATCTCCAGAGCGCTACATATTCTTTGGGTTATCTTCCATGACTGGACATGGTAAAAGTAAAATAAATGTCTTGGAAGGTATCACCTCGAAAATAACATGAATTAAGTGTGTGGTCTACCCTCATCAAAGGAATCCATGAATGAGATATTATGGTCCCTTATATGTCAATTTCCTAACCTTGAAGTCTAACCCCATGACCATCTCATAATCATTACATGATAGTGAAGAGATGATCTTTGGGAAATATTTTTAATACTTAGGTGTTAGTATGGTCTCTCTAGGTCTTTGATAGCATTTTATACCTTGGCTTAGTAAGTTGTATAACCTTCTTGAGCTTGTGACAAAATGTAAATATGGGGCTTAATGGTTTGATTTAGATGAATTTTATATTATGTTGATTATATTATCATGATGGAGTGATTTTTTTCCTTGAAGACACACTTTTTTTAATCTCTCTTCTAGTTTCTCGCCAAGTATCATGCCATTCATATGTTCCAGGATTTATTAAAGGCGTTATTGTTATTCTAGTTGTTGTCAGGCATCACTAGGCTTAGCTAACCCTCAGTTGGTTGACACATTTTCATTTGATGGATACCCAAGATATTTAAAAGGCCGCATCATCACCAATTTTGAGTGACTCGACCCAGTTGCCAGCTTAGTCAAATGAATTTTAAGGTAAGTCATTGCATTCTCTAGGGTGACGTCACCCCTATTTGGCCAGTTTTTGTGGATCCTTGGATGCCTTTGGGCCTTAGAAATTTATGTGATAATTTATTCAATCATATTTATGATATACAAGCCACTTGGAAGTATTCTGGAAGGAATTTAATGCCACTTATCATCTCCTTGTGGATTATTTTACACATCATCAACTTCGATTTGGTCTTGGGACTTATTTTTCCACTAGAAGGAGGTTTGATGCACTTAATTGAGGAAGAAAATTAATTATGTGAATATTCAATAGCCTTGGGAGGCTCACTGCACATCACCAAATGGATATTTGCCTAGATTGTGGGATTTGGGGAGGATAATCCCTAGATTCATGGAGGATTTTAATGGATCGATGAAATTTTTCCTTGTTTAGAGGATGATTCCATGCTTCAAGGAGAAATCGTTGGGCCTTTTGATTTGGTCAAAGATCTTTATGGAAATTTATTTTCCATATTTTAAATTTATTATGAAACAAAAATCCCCTTTTACCCAAATCACATGGTCAAAGAGCCAAATCATTTTTAAAAAGGGGATAAATTAATTATTATAGGATTTTTTAAAATTGGGATATTTATTGTGGATATCCCTAGGATGATTAAATATTTTTAAAAGGGATTTTATTTTTATTTTTTCAGAAATTTTTAGAAGAGATTAATAAGTGGACAAAACTTGAATATTCTTAGGGAAAACCCTAAAGTTGGTTGATTTGTGGACAAATCCAAGTGAGTGGAGGATTATAAATACAACACTTGAGATTGGATGATGGAACTTTTTTTTTGTGGATACTCCTCTATACTGTGAAGTTATTTTTCCCAATCGTGTGCTATGGATTTCCTCTTGGTGTGTTGATGTGATGCATTTTTCTTGGATGGTTTTGTGATGAATTCTTAGAGATATTTTTTGTTGGATCTTTCTTTTGAATGCTCATGCTATCTACTTCAAGTACATTTTTGGTGAGATCTACTTTATATTTCTTCTAAGTGTTCATTGATAATTTTGGATATGAAGGAAATATTTTCAATAGCTAGCTAATAAAACACACCTCTTGAGAGTTGCTTCTTGGATATTCTCTTGTACTAGGGACTCTGTACAACTAACAACTCTTTTGCAGGTTATATCCACTCTTTTGAAGACCTCTTTTGAGCTAGAAGATTTTTCTTCTAACCCTCTTGCGGGATAGTGACAAGCTACAACCTTCAAGGGATATTTACTTCAACATCTTCTAGTTCTTCTCCAAGCCTATTTTGACTCCATTACCCAAGAGAACAAGGCACTAATCTACATTGGAGAGAGAAAATACTTGCATTAGGAAATTTGGAAGAGCACTCAATTGAAATTTTGACTTCACGGCTACACTCACACCCTTAAGGAGAGACATCTTTCCTTTGGGATGATTTTTGGGGCCCTCTAGCCTCCCCATTTTCTAAACTCTCTTTCACCTTTTTATCCTCTCTTACTTTTGTAACCCTATGTTACTATATCTAGTCTTTTTCTAACTAATCTTATGAAAGTAACACATGAGTTTTGTAGGCCATGCTTAGATTTAACATTCTAGATAGTTAGTTTTAATTTTGAGTGATCCAATGTTTGTAGGGACATGGTTAAAAGATACAACCATTAGGGATTTTTATGTAGAAAATAAATAGTTAGGACAATCTACATTTGAGTAAGTTTTAGGCCTTAGTTCTAGCTAGTATTTCTTTCTAACACTTAGGTAGTATTCTTAGGTTGTCTTAGCTAGTTTCTAAATATTTCTAGTGGATTTTAAAGTGGTTTTAAATCTGATTTCACTGCTGCAAATTCATATTTAATATCTGGTTATACTTCTTAAAGTGATACAAAACCTTCTAACTTCATACTCCCTTTGTTGAAGAAATTGCTAAATATTTTGGGGCTTTCCTCTTGAATGTTTAGGGTTTTCTTTGAGGTGATTGACTTGACATTTCAGATCTGATATAGTTTATTTGAACACTGCTGCAAATTACATTTCAGATCTGGTTAAGTGTTAAAAAGTGCTCTAAAAATCTCTTAAAATCAGCCTTTAGACATTGGGATTAAATTGTATCTTTATCTCTAGTTTGTGGCAAAGGAGATCTAATTTGATTGGATAAATTTGAGAAGTTCAGAGTGATTATTTATTGCCTCACATAACAGACCATTAATTTGATGTATGATTTCAGCAAGTCTATGGTCTATTGCTAAGTGACTTTTGTGGAGAATTGTGAGATTAAAACTTGCTTGCTAAGGAGATTTTGTGGTATTTGAGTGCAAAAATATATCTCATTGATTTGAAGTGCTTCATACTCATTGATATCATTGATATATTGGATATGTCAAATTGGGAATAATCGCAAGTAATATTTTGAATCATTATAATCATTTGTGTAACTCATTGGCATAAATGAAATAAGTGGTTTACATGTTAATCTTGTGATTTTAAGGATTACTCAGTTAAAATATTTGGTAATATTCTAGTGTTTTTAGAAGAGACGTTTTCAGGCATCTATAAGCATAGGAGTTGTAGTTATTCTACCGGCATTGCATCGTGGGGGCTTGTAGTTCTCTCACGTACATCGATGTATATTAGAAGACTACGGTCTCTTTGTCATACTTAGAAGTATATAGAGGGGCTCCTATAGAACAATTTCACATTAGAAAGCACTAATACCGACTATGCTCCTATCTTGGAGACCACCTAGAATCCTTGAAACAAGTGAGAAAACCTATTGGATGTCTTGATTGTTGTAGTGCACCGATTTATTTTTTTGGGAAGATTTCCCTCTTGTACCAAGGTGGCCTGAGAACCCCTTAGGTATATCTGAGGGATACAACAACTAGACACTCCTGTGAGGATCCTTCTACCTAAGCCTGTGAGGATCACTTGGTATTTAAGACTACAACTTTCACATCATTGATCAATGATGGGGTTAACTTATTGGTCATGGCTTTTATTTACACTTGTCATAATTGACATTTTTTTGTAGGTGACTTACTCTTCACCCTTACCTTCACCCCTCCTCCATCCATTCATATCCATTGGAACTTTCTTGACCTTGTATTGTGAACTCCCAGGGCCTTCTTATAATTTTCATTGTCTTTCCCCAAGGGTCACCCAGGACCTTACCTAAGGTGACAATGGGTTTTGTCCCGGTGTGTTTTCCATTGGTTAAGATTGCACAAGGCTCTAGTGCAACATACAATATGTGATAAAATTTTATGGAATCATTTTCGGGGAGGATTTAGAATCTTTCTTGAGCCCATACGACAACCCCTATTTTGGCAAGCCATCTTTTGTTTAGCCTTTTCCCTTGGTTTTCATGGCGACTCCACTTGAGGGTCTTACCTTTTACCCTTTCCCCTTTTTGGTTAGCTTGACAAGATTACCTGGAAACTCCACCCTCTAAGAACCCAACCAATAAGAATATGTTTCCACTCCCTCCACTTAATCCTAAGCCCTTGTTTACATATCAAAGAATATCTCCTCACAAGCCTCATGTCTAAAGAAAACTATTCCAAGGAATTCTTTCGTTACCTCCTCCTGTCAAAATGCCTCCTTCATGAACCAACCACTTTTACAAACCTTTTAATTTACAAAACATTTTCGGTCAACCCCATGAAATACCCAAGGTCCGAAACTTCTTGTCTCAGTATTTTAATACCACACACCAAAAACTCGTGGCCAGGGTCAATGCAAACATAATGAATCTAATGCATCAAGTACCAAGCGAATATGCGGAATAATTTTGTCCTCAATGAAATAGAAATCTTGAGCGAAAAATAAAAGAAAGGCTTAGAAACCAAAAGAGTCATATTAAAGATCCTTTAGATAATCCCCAAGGAGGCCTTCCCATAATCCTTAATAGTAGGACCATGGATGAAAATTTCTAAAAAAAACCCTTCATTTTTATGAGTTCGGTGATCAACGATATTTATCTCCATAATTTCATTTTGAATTCCTATGTTGAAACAAATATTATGCCCCTAACCATCATGAAACAACTAGGCCTTGAAATAACTCGTCCTTATAGAAATGTATGCGGCCTAGACTCAAAACTTATTATTGTCCATGGAGTCATAGAAAACCTCAAAGTTAACCTCAAAGAATACCAACAAATATCATTTCCTATGGATATAGTAGTAGTAGATATACCTGATTCATGAGGAATTTTTCTATCATGAGAATGGGCGGCCAATATCGGGCGTAGCCTTCAAATGGAACTATCTTATGCCACTATCCTGGCCCCTGATGGAAACTGGTTAATCCTGCATCAAGAGCTTGTCTCAAGGAATGATGTTGAATATTATCATAACCCAATATAAGAAGTCCTCATTGTTGACAACGATGTAGGGAATACCACTATTGGTTGAGTTTCTTCCTCTTATTTAGTTGACCCAGGTTCATATCTCAATAGGTTTCCAACAAAACCATCAAAAACTATCAACCTTCCTAGTAAACCAGAAGGTGATGTTGTGCACAGGGTGCACAACGCAATCTCACCCAAGATAGATTTTATGGGTGACTACAATGATCAAGTGCTTGCAGTATAGGAATGAGTGGGGATATAGGATTGTGTTCTTTATTTCTTATGCATTACCCTTGTTAAATATTCAAGTACTTCTATGCTTCTATGATTTGTTCATCGTTAAACCTATGCATGCATGTTGATAATTGTAGTTTAACCATTCATTCACAATATAATAATCAACATAAAGTATCCATTCATTAACAATCACACATAATACACAATTTTACTGTGGTTCACCCCCTGCTGGGGCTATGTCCATAAAGATATGGATCTATGATGTTTTATTTATTATGCTGCAAAATCTCACGATGTGTGCATGACATCTTCAGTATTACAATAAAGATTGAGGGTGGGAACCCTCTGTGAGGTAGACTAGATCACACCATTCTCCTCATCCTGTGACCTAACCCTAGAAAATATCCCTTACTTGAATTTTCTACGAACTTATTACAATCGACAATCCCGTAGAGTGATATGATCCTTTTCTTTCCTTAACTGACATCCTCCCTTTCTTGACCTCCTAGGTTCTTATTTATACTATTTTACAGGATTATATCCATTACAATTCTTAACAAAAACCCTAAACCTATCCTGGTTAGGCTTGTCTGCCTACATGCCATGTTTTTTTTTCTCTTGCATGCTGCCTTTCCTTTTTTTTCTTTTGCATGTTGTTTTCTTACCACTTGTTGCGCATGCTCCAACGTTAGATATTCCTTTCCAAAAATAGGTATTTCCTCAAAACAAATCCTTCTCCAAAAGTAGGCCTGCGCCTAGAATAAAATTCCTTTCTCAAAATAGTCTTGCATCCAACAAGCCCCCAACACTGAGATGTGGCTCGTCCCAAGCCACTCAGGTGGTGCACGCTCCCTATACTGCCTTTGCCAAGCTGTGAAACTTACCTTCTAATTCTAACCCCTTTTCTCTATATTGTGCACCTTTATGTGTGATCTCCTCTATCCTCTATGATATGATGTGTTCCCTCAGAGACTCTGCACTCTCAACATGATCTCGAGCCATCCTTGTCTTCTCCTCCTCCAATTCTACAATTATTTGTGATGATTTCTCCTAGAGAGGTTCTAGATGGGATTGCCTTCCTACTTGTTATTCTACGTAGTATTCAATTCTATGTGTAGGGTATTCATCTCCTACATGCCCTTAAATCGCTCTGTAATGCTCATGTTATTTTTTCGTTGCTTCATTTCCTGCATTGTAGTGTTGATTTCGTCCTCTTGCTGGTATAATTGTTGGAACTTGTCATCTTCCTCCAATGTCGTCCATAGTTGCGTGGTCTTGTCAAAAAGTTATGTGACCTTCTTAGATAATTTCTCCATCATTTCCACTTGCAGGGATTCCTATTGTTCCCTTTTAGCTGTGACTTTGGGAGGGGTGGTTGTTGTTAACTTTTCTTTGAGTTCCTCAATATACCTTTTATAATATTTGAGTGTCTGCACGATGATTTGAATTTGTTYTTCAACACTGCTCATYGCTACTTGTGCATTGTTTGGAATTTTTTTGAAGACTTCCTTCATCTTCTTCTCCAATTTATCTGCACGCTACTTCTGCTCCTGTGTAGYGTTTCACTTTTCCATTGTAATTTGTAATCTATGCAATCCTCACCTTTCACCTTCTGAYAGAAGACGGATGCCTTTTCCTTAAGCCAAGTCCAACAGATGGAATCAGCCTTTAGCCTTTTAACCTTGAGCCTCACACCTTAAACCTTTAGATGTCGGTACTTGATGACTGGTGGTGATCTCCAGGATGRAGGAGGTACYGATTCACTTTTGCCAATATCCAAGAGAAAGAAACTACCCACCCATGTCTGGAGGCCGAGAGCAGTTTATACCCCGGATGGAGGGAGGTACCAAGCTAGTGGTCGACAATAGTCTCTAGTTGGACCTGTTCTATCACAATTTCCAGGGCATCCTTGCCATCTCTGGTTACTTTCAATTCCACTGCATGTGCTTTGGCTCATGATTGCACTTCCTGTGCAACACTGAATTGTAGCTTGTACAGTGCCTTTGTTGGTATTTTATCCAATACCAACTGTATCTACTCCAGGTATTTAAGTGGAATTTGTACTATGGCCTCATTGACCTATAGCATATTTGTTATTATCTCGAAGCTTGGAATTTCTTGCGCTACAAGTTGGATTGTGTCTTCTTCATTCTGCGTGGTTTTGTCCCTTACTTCTATTGGTTGGGGGATCAATTTTTCTCCCCTCTCTTATTTTTGGGATGCTTGTATCTATTCCAAGACCTACTTAATGTTGACCAACTCATTCCTTATCCTCCCTCTTTGGTTCTTGGCCTCCTCAAACTCTTCTATTGGGTGGTCTTCTACCCTCTCTGCCACAAGATCGACATCATCCTTGGTGATTGTGTATTCTAGGATTTGTTTGTGGGCCTTGGCCTTCTTGCATGACCCACCTCTATGTATGATTTTCCATTTGGGTGGATTTTTCTTTTGCAGAGTAGTTTTCGATGGGGTTTCTTGTATCGTTGTGTGCCCCTTTGTTTATGCTTCCTGCGTTGGGGCATTATCCTTCTTTCCCATCTTCTCACCCTTCTTTCGGGCACTGCCCTTCTTCTGTTGCGCTATAATTTGATAGGTCTTCCCCTACTATTTTGGTTTCTTGGTCGCAACACTACCTCCTATATATGTCTTGGAGAACCCTTCTTCCACTTCTTTTCCCTTGGGCATGTCCTTGGTGATGACTGGGATATTCCAATCCTCTTACCATTCTTTAATTGCCCATTCAATTTCCTCTGCATTGATGCATAATCAAATATGTATCCATTCCTTGTATGGATCCCTGCATGCCTGTATCCACATATTGTGCCGCATAGCCCTAAAGTTGGCTATCCCTTGATACTGTGCTATCACCTCAGGAGATATTCTCCTAGTGTTGGCTATATTTTCTTCCAAATTGTTGAAATACCAAGAAAAAGTGTTGGCATTACCACTTCTTCGCTTTGGATATGAAGTAATTCCCAACAATGTGTATCGTGCTACATGAAATCCTCTTACTCTATCATAGAAATATGATTAGGTGGGCTCCTTCCATACAATTAGCGCTATCAGTATGATGAGACATGAGTAGTGGAACTCTGTTACTAAGTCTTACACATCCTTACAGTTGTCTAGGAATAGATTTAGTAAGTATGGGGCCAAAATGAGCATGGTACCATTTGTGCACTGTGTTGCCACTGTGACAACCCCTACAGGGACCTCCTCCTTGTGACATTTGCGAAGGAGTTTGCATGCCATCAATTTTGTTTCCATCATGGTGGCTGTGTTGTTGATTCATTTTATAATGATGTCGCGTGAGCCCATTTCTGTCAAATAAGTTTTCTTCATCTCCTCCATGAGTTCATTTTCCTTGGTTTTATCATCCATGTACTGTGTGGGATTCTCGTCATCTGATGGAAGTCCTATGATGAACACAATTAGTTCAAAACGATGGAGACTGGTTCATACAACCACAAAAATCCTCCATGGAGCACTGCTAGTAACTTCTTGATGTAGGTTTTCACATATTTCCCCCGTACGAAGTGAGGAAAATCTAGAAAATTCATAACCCCTATGTTTTCCAGGCCTTCCACCCATTGCTTTGGCTATAGCACTAGATCTCCTAATGGCCCTATGCCCAGGATCTCCATATACCCCTATTGTGCAAATTCTGGAAACTTATTGGTGTCATACATGTCGTGGTCTGTGTACCATAACCTTTCGACGTAGCCTAGTAATCTTGGCATGGACTGAACCCCATCTGGAATGCACGATAAGATGATTGAGGCATCGGGTTGCTTGCATAGGGACCACATGATGGGTTGTTTCCCCTTTCTTTGTGCTGGCATGCTGGATGTCCCAGCCTTTGGTTCTCTTTCTTCCCAGATCGAATCTAGCTGCCCCATGATATCCTCAAGCTACAATTCCTCTTGTTGCATTGACCCCACCATAGGTTGTGGCCATGGCCCATCATATTTTTTCCTTTCCCTATCATCGCCATTTGTTTTGTGGGCTGCTTCGGCTCTAGAAGGTTGTTGTGGGTTTCCTGTTGCTAATGGGTCATGGCCCTACACAATTTCATGTGAATTGATGTACATCTCAGCCATTGTCGTGGCCTACCTTTATTCCTCTACCAGAGTGGCACTCACTAGTTCAATCTGTGGTGAAGGAATTGCGTCGACATCAACTATTCCCTCTATCTGTGTAAATTCTTGTTCTTTCTCCACGGTTTCCTGCGATGACTGTGTGTTTTCCATGTTGTTTGTCTAGGTGTATGAACCTTTGGAGGTACCATTATGGGAATTATTCCTTCTCCGGTTTGAAATTTAGCTGCTACAATCTTTGAACTCACCTATTCGCCTCCTGTCTTCATGCTCCTTAGCTTTGTGGGTTTGTAAATGCACAAAATGTCTTGTTTGACACATGTTTGTGTTGTATATGGGGTGTCATAAGTTCCATGAATATTCTCGAAGATGCTTCTTTGGTTGTCATTAATGCATTAACTATTTTCGAAAACACTTTGTTTAGTTTCATAAATTCCCAATTCACACCTTTTTACCCCGACGACCGTATTTTTCTTTCCCGACCATTAGCTTGTTTTCTGGTACAATGCAATTTGTCGGTGTGTCGTACATTTATGTTGTGACTTTTTCCCTAGTGCATTGTGCTTTCTTCCTGTTAGCCATATGTTGCACGCGATCATTTTTTATTTTTGTTGTGTTAATTCCACTCTTTGTTGCGTATGATATTTCCCAGCATTTTATATTTTCTTTCTTTGTCTACGTTTTTCTTCTTTTTCTACTTTTTTCTTCCTTTTTCTACTTTTGTCTTCTTTTTTTTGAGTTTTCTTTCCTAATATCTACTATAGTACACTATATACATGACTTTCTTACTGCACTGTAACTTTAAGAATTAGTAGGCCATTTGTCTCTGTACAGTTTTAGTCGACTACCATTGATCATTCCTTTGATTTCTATTCCTCACAAGTATTTTAGTTGCACAGATCCCCCATCTGTGACAGTCTTTACTTCATATGGCCCTGGCCATTGAATTCTAAACTTACCAGGATGTTGGAAAAAAATGTTTTCATAGAGCAGAACTAGGTCTCCCTCCTTAAATCTCTTCTTTTTAATATGTTTTTCATGCTAGGCTTTGTCTCTTGCTTTCTGTACTTCCTATTGAAATCTTTCCAGAATCCTATCCTCTTCAATTTCCAGTAGTTGACTTAAACTCTCCTGTACTACACCTCTTTCTATCATGTTGGTAATTGTTCCTACGTGTATTCTGGGTACTAAACATTCTAATGGCACCACTGCTTCCTTCCCATAAACCAATATGAATGGTGTCTTTCCTATCAGCTTCTTGCAGGTGGTCCTATATTACCATAATATTTTTGGTATTTTCAAGTCCCAATCATCTCTGTTGACATTGCAAATCTTAGTCAAAGCATTTTCCAATATTTTATTGAAAGCTTCTATTGTTCCGTTTGCCTGAGGATGATATGGTGTACTCTTCTAGTGATAGACTTCAAACTCCTCATTCATAGACCTGATGGTATTATTAATAAAATGAGTTCCTTGGTCACTCATTAAAATCCTGGTACATCCAAATATGGTGATCACTTGCTCAAATATGAAGTGTGTTGTTGTCTTTTCACTATAGTCCTTGACTAGTGCTACTTTTGCCCATCTTGTTAAGTATTTAGTCACAATGATGATATATATATCTCCTAACCTTTTTGATGGTGGATTAATAGGTCCAACAAAGTCTATTTACCATTTTTCAAATACATGTAGAGTCACTTGTGGTCTTAGAGGCATCTCATCCCTTCTGTTGGGTTTCCCAACCCTCTGAGAGACATCACATTGTTGGAAATATTCCTTGGCATCCTTATGGACTGTTGGCCACCATAATCCTACACACAATACCTTATGCATGATAGATTTTACTACAAAGTTTCCTCCAGCTATACCTTCATGAGATTCTACTAAAATTATGAGTCGTTCATGTTCTAATACACAACTAAAAATTCTATGTGCGCCCATCTTGTATAACTGTCCTACAATGAGTTGATAGTCTGCAGCTCTGAAAACAATATTTTTCTTCTGCACGGTGTGTTGCACCTCTTTTGTCACCTAAATGAGAAAAATAAGGGTGATTACAAGACCAATTGGGTCATCTAGGCAAGACAACACTAGAGGAAAGAGTTAGAAGTATAAAGCATAAAGGATAAGCAAAGAATTAAACTAAGAACAATAAAAGAAATTAAACTAGAGTGCATAAGGACATTAGAACAAGAAACAAACAAGACTTGTGCCACCAATGGAAATGATTGTATTAGTGGAAAGAAAACACCAAATAGAAAGGGAGACTTTGGGTCCCCTCTTCCTCCAAGGGAGGGCTCTTGGACTCCCAAATATTGAGCTCTTCTTACAAGTAAGAAACTAAAATGAAATGGTGAAGAGAATCCAAAGCACATTCAATCTAGAGGTGATATGAATGGCTAAATGAAATGGGGCTAGCATGCTCTTGATGAGGACAAAGGATCCTCCAAGAGAATATCAACAACATAACAATACAAATGAATTCCTTGAAAATATAGTGCACCCATGGCTTCCTTTTATAGCATAGATTTGAGGTATTATACAACCATTTCTTAGTGTGAATAAGGGGCCCTTTAGGGCACCTTTAGGTCTTTGAACAGCCCCCCAGTCGGATTCAGCTGAGATTTGGATGTCAAATCGAATCGGAAGCTGAACTAGAAGTGGGTGGAAGGCCGACCAATATCATAAATGCGTCGTTTTGAGGTGTGTGGATTTTTGCATCCATAGTCGTGCATCGGGCACATGTGCACTTTTCCAACATTATCTGACTGTCGCACGTGCGCGCGCACCTTGTGTATTTTTAGCACATGCTGATTTTAGTGTTGGCTGTATAGTTTTGGACCTTTTGGAGATTCATTTTTGGTCCATGAGTGGACTAATAAGTGTTTTGAAGATGTTGGATTCCTGTAACCATTTGCAAATGAAATTCCAGTGATAACAGATACCCCCTAATGTGTGAGGTTAGGAGCATACGTATAGCCTAAATACATCAATTTTTCTTCTACTGAGAGTACCTGTGTAAGAAAGAGTGTTGTGGGGAGTGTCAAGAGTGAACCATTAGAAGGAGAGGGGAACCTGTAGGATCCAAGCCTTTCCCAAGGTGTGGAAAAAAAATAAAACTGTGTACAAACGAAGCGGGCATGCCCCATGCTCATGTCATGTAACTCAAAAAGATGTAATACAGTAACTAAAGCTATGTGTGGACGTAGATCACTGCAGTGCCCTCCAGGGTAGTTTGATAATAACAGAGGACAATTCTGATGGTGAACAAACTCTGAAAAAGGTAAGGGCACCTGTGAGAAGTGTCGATAATGTGCAGACATTGATAGTATATCAAATTTCAGAGGTCTTCGGCTAAGATAAAACAACTGCAATAGTCACAAAGTAAGACCCACCGTAACATGAAATAGTGTTGAAGTCAAATGTTATGGGGGTCAATGATAGCAGAGAACAATGGTGGTTTTCCCTATGCCATTCGAGACTCCTCATTTTAAAGGTAACGAGAGTCAATATAATGTCGCCCTTCTGGGAACCGTGCTGATGTCGATAGAAAGGGAGACGCGACTCCAAGAAGAAAAGGGCTTCCTAAAATCTATTGGATGAGATTAGGAACTGATGAGGTACATGGATGAATTCAAGATGTGGTGAGACTCAATACTGCCCTTGGTTGGGGAGATATGAAAAGTGGCAACAACCATAAAACTGAATCTAGCGTCAGGGGGACGACTAGACGAGGGTGAGTTGTGCCAGAGGCGCGACAAAATGGACAAACACAAAGATAAAAAAGGTGTATGGGTTGTAAGATACTTGGGGTTTATGGATAATGTCATTGATGTCAGGAAGTGAAGAATTCCCCAACCAAGGGCGACAAGGGTTGCTGAGAAAAGGAACGTTGCTAAAGGAAACAACAAAAAGCTATGAAAATGCGGAAAAAGGGTTTGTACAATTATCAAAAGAATAAAAAATAAGTTGGGATGCAAATACAGAAACAGGTGCCCCAATGTAAGATGGCTTGGCCTGATGATAGCACAAGTTTCTTGGAAAACAAGTGGAGGGTTAGGGCCCCATAGGCAGGTTTCTATATTAGGGAAACGTATGGAGGAAAATCTGCAGAGGGGAAAACTGACGGTGGATGAAATGGATGGTTAATGATACTGTGGGGGTGCAGTCATAATAGAACCATGATGAAGTAACCTGGGAGTCCATTTGGGCAGGTTAGAAAAATGAGGAGAAGGAGTATGTGGCTGGTTCTCGACATTATGTAAGACTATTGGGACTCCCATCCCTAAAGGGTGAAAAAAACATGAGTATCAAAATTCCCAGGGGAACTATGAATGGGACAACTCATGTCAGGGAGAGTGCTACCAGTTGACAGTACCGAAATGCAGTGGAGGTGATGGTATTGTAGAGCTAGATATAGGGATCCTAGAGGCAAATATTAGAGGGTGTGACTGGGAGATGCATTTTGATATTCAAAGGGAATGACTACATGCTAGTGTCAATAATATACCTGAAAGGATACTACTAAGGTGTAATGATCAGGGACCTGCACACATGAAAACTTAATACCCGACATGAACAATATCTGAAGAGAAAGATCATATAGCAGTTATTCAATAATTTAAGCATGTGTACCTGAGCATAATATGAGACAAATGTCCTCCAGGGGTTGAGGATGGAAAATGTCCCGGGGAATGGAATTATGTAGGTAACGGGGTCCTGATCTTGTGGCTGAAGACGGATCGAAAAATGGGCACCCGGAGCTCCCATAATTGAGTCGGGAAGTTTGGTAAGATGGACTATATATAGCTGTAGGGCCCACAAAGCCACCTGATATGTGAAATGATCAAGTGATTCGCATAGAGAGAAAGGAAATCGCATACGTTCATTGACTGAGGTAGTGACATAATGGATGTCGGTGATATGCGTTGGGGTGGGTTCTTGCTGAAATCTCTGGCGTATGACTGTTAGCGTCTATCAAAATTGAGGTAACACTGGAAAATGGTGTGTATAATGGCCATATTCTGAACAGATGGCACATGCGAATTTGGTTTGCAGTCCTTTGCTATAGGTGTTTGGGGAGATAGCGAAAATATTGGATGAAGCGGCGAGCAGTGGTGGTGCTCGAGGGAGATGAATTAGATTGCGTAGCTCTGGTAGAGATGGGAATTTGTTGGTGGGGTGTCTGTCTTTCTCACATAGTGTGCAAGGAGGTTGGACACGTGGGGGAAGTGGAGTGGTGGGATCTTTCTTTTTTCGTCTTCCCCTAGCTATAGAAGGGGTGCTAGTGAGTATGGGTGTGGGTGGGATGGTGGGGTTAAGTATTTGAATCTGCATCGGAATTCCTTCTGTTTGGGGAGGGAGGGATGGTTGAGGGACCATCTCAGGTGGATGTAGATACCAGAATAGGATTTCCAGCACCATATTAGGAAGGGTGAACGTTACAACTACCTAGAAAGCTTGTACACCCGGTGGGGGATAAAATAAAGGGATTTGGGTAATGGCTTGGGGGACTGTTTCCCAAATTGGGATATGGCCCTGGGGGAGGGGAAGATCAAGAATGGCTAGAGCTAAACAAATTCTAGGAGATTCATGAGGGAGGAGTTCTGTGACTAGTGGGGCGTAAGGGATAAAAGAGGCCTCGGTGGGAGGGAGAGTATATTCAGTTGTCATTCCATTGGTGGAGACGACACATATGTGTGATGAGGGATGGATGAGAGATGGTGCTCTGTGGTATGTCCCTAGCAAGGATGGGTCCTTAAAAATTCTAGGGCCCATCTCGATGAGTGGATAGGCATCCATATTAGTGTTGACAAAAGGGAGGATGTTTTCAATGTTGGATGAAGGGTTAGGCTCATAATGTGATACCTGATCGATGGTAATGATCTTTTCGTTATGGGGAAACATCATGGTTCGGAACATAGAAGAGGTGACTACCTTCATAGCATACATGTAGCTATGACCAAACAAAATATTTTAGTCAAGTGGGGCATCGATAACCTCAATGTCAATAAGAATGGTTTTTCCCCCAAGTTTGATGGGGAAATTTTGTAAGAGCCCCTCGAGAGATGAGGGTCATCCTTCATAATCCCCCAGAGTAATGGTGGATAGTATTAGCTCTGGAGAGCCAAGTTTCTACCAGATGGTTTTGGACATGATGCATGTGGTTTCACCTTCATCAATAATGCAGTGGTGGACTGTGATATTCTGGATTTTAACCGGCATTTGAAAAGAGACAAGAGCGGGGAGACGAGGTTCTCTACTGTTGAGATCAAATGTGATAAGACAAGTATCAGCATGGTTGATTGCCCCCATAGCAGAAAGTAATGACTTCCATTGAGTAGGATAGGTTTGAAGAACTTATAAAACTAACATGGCAGTGAGGGATTGTGCCAGGTCATCGACCAGACTATAATTGTGGGTTGCCCTAGCTTGAGGGTTGTGGACATTTCTACACAATGGGATGCAACGGATGTGAAGAGGTGTTTCGGTATTAGGGCACAAAATCATCAAAGGTGGGTTAGTCATGACTGGGGTGGCCTCCAAGGTAGTGGGAGTAGGGTCATAGGGTGCGATGTATTGACGACTGTGCATTTGTAGAAGGAATTCTTCCTCACTAGTGAGGAGGATAGTTCAATCTGCAGAAGTGCCTGGGTTGTGATATGGTCCTACCTATGGTGGGGTTGGTTGCATCTCTTGTTGGGTGTTCATAACCCCTTGATGTGGTATGGGGTTTTGTAACACGGCTGGGGGTGGGTGCTGCACATATTGTTGTGGGGACTACTGGGGAGCAGGTGGTACTGAGGGACATGGTCCATTTTCAGATTCTTTCATCCGTTTAAAGTCAATGATTTGGGGGAAATGGTGAGTATAATGACCATACTCACCAGAAAGGGCACAAGGGAAGTTTGTCTGAATATTGTTGTTTTTATTCCCTTAGAGTTTGTTGTTATTTCCCCCTTGGGGGTTTTGGTTCCCCTAGTTCTGGTTGCCCCCTGCAGGTTGGTTCTGCTGGGGTTGGTTCTAGCTTCCTCCTAGTCTGAGATTAATATTGTTTCAATTTTTTCCTTTATTTCTGGTATTGTTCGACTGATGGGATGGATTATCCATATTCAACTGTTCAAAATTTTGATACTGCTTAACGGGAGAGGGTTGGACAAAATTAACCCCAGCATGTGGTTGTCCTTGTGGTGAAGGAATGGGCTGGGGGGGACCAGGGAATGGGAAGTACAGATTATTCTGTGGTAATGATCTGTAGGATGCATAGGAAGGCATGAAGCTTTCACTAGTTCTTAGGGTGTAAGCAGAGGTAGAGGGGGTACCAGAACTAGGTTGGGCCTCAGGGTGTATTGTGGGTGTTGGCGGTGGTCCGATGCTGGGTGGAGGAAAGGTCAAGGGGTATGGTTGTGGATAAGGGGAAGGATTATAATAAGGGGGTCCGCCATATTGAGGTGTTCCATACATCGATGGTTGTTAGGGATCTTAATTGTGGTGTGTAGTGGTACCAATCAATCCATCCGCTGAGTGAGACATCCCAGGTTTGTCTTGTCCGAATGGCACGGGTCTCGAGGCATCAGGTAGTACCATATACAAGTACCCTGACTGTGAGTAAATGTGTTTGAACTGTTGGGCCTTGCTAATGGATTCTTCTTCAGACTGGGGGAAGGTGGAGGCCACATCTTTCATGAGGAGGGAAACAAGTGATTTGAGGAACCAATTGAGACATTGTTTTGGAGTAGCTTCAGATTTGCAGAGACTATGTCACCGACGCCATTCATGAATGTGGTCAACAATGTGCATGGGAGAGGTTTGTTTAAATTCTGAGAGTAGTTCGAGGCCATTGTCATGACGAATTGGTATTTGAAAGAAGGTCAAGAATGATTTTTCCAAGGATTCAAAGGTAACATGGGACCCATATTTTTCTTCTACATACCACTTAGCTGATGGGTCAGTGAGTGTACGTTGAAATAACCTCAATCGAACTAAATTGTCTGTGATGTTTTTTTAAGAGAACCATAAGTGGAAGGTCATGATATGGTTGGTGGGATCCTCTCCCACTTTTCCTTCAAACTTGGGGATGTATGAAGGCATTTTGGTAGGCATTGCAGGCCATGTGGGGTCGTGTAATATAGGATCATTAGTGAGTTTAGTCAGATCCGATATGTTGAGGGAAGCCAAGTATGGCATATTAGGTGGTGGTGTAGGATTAGTTTCGGTCATGGTGTGAGTGTTTTGCATACCTAACCCTTGAGGGGGACTAGGTGGGTTTGTACTTCCCCCTTGAGAAGAAGTTGGCCCCCTTCTTTTGTGTAAAGGAGAGTGTGGGGATGTTTGACCTTGGGAAGTGGACCTAAGCAAAGTGGAACCAAGCAATGTTGATCCCAAGATAGTAGCACTCAAAGGGGTGTGGGAAAGTATGGCTGATGAGTTGGAAAGACTAGGAACTCCCCCTAGAATGGGAGGGGATTTAGCAAGCATCTAGAATGACGAGGATTCTGTGGGTCCCCTATGATGTCTGACTAGCAAAGTGGATGTGTGCAAATGGTGATGAGAGCAATTAATGAACAAGAGACTTTGTATAACTTGGACCTTCACAATATATCTCACAATTGTATGTAATCACAAGACAACATACATAAATCAATTGATAAAGAAGCATACATGTGGGTAGGTGGATTTTGTCTGTGTGGGAGAACAAAGAAAACAAATGCTCATGTCCTAAAATACGTAACGTCCTTCCTCTCAAACAAAACTAGACCTTCCAATAGCACTCAACAATGGGGTCTGAAGCCACCAGAAGTGGAACTAGTGAAGGATGAAGTAATCAGTTATAATGAGGGGTAGAGGGTGCATATCCTGAAAGAGCTGGCGATATTTCCCAATAGCCACACAAAATCTGATCAAGGTGCAATTGCAGCCCACAATTTCCACCTAGGTAGATGTCCTAAAATTTGGTCACTAGGTACCTCATACAAAGTGCGACATTTAGATTTTCAACCTAAGAAATGGGACATGGGATGGGTCCCGTCCAATAGGTGGGTGCCTCAAGGGGGGATGCACAGAACAACTAGACCTCGATCTTCGACCCTTCACGGGTATATCCTTGCCTTATGGTGTTAGGAACACTTGACTTAGAGAATTTTAATGTTCCCTATTTGACAACTTCTAATGTTTGAAGATATGAAAACCAGATAATGGGGAGTTATTTGGATGCCTATCCCCGAAATCCTACCTAGACTAAATAATTTCTTTTGGCACCTCCTGTGGAGGAAAACTTAATGAGTTTTTAGAAAAGATTTAGATGTGGTGGTTTGAGAGATTGGGGGTGTGAGCCAATCTCCTTGAAATTAAGTGGGAGTGGATAGTTTCGTCAAGAAAAGGGTGGGGTGTTTCGTAATCCCTTTGGAGGAAACTTACTTCAACCTCCACATTTTGAGATGAAAACTATGTGAGTGAGTAGTGACTTTTTTGTGTGAACAAGTGAAAGTGTGCCAATATTTTTTAATAAATTAGGTGTCACCTTGCTGCATGTGAACTTCGCTTCGTCCTTACAAGTCTTGATTACCTAATTAACTAAATGTCATTGGTACAACCTTGTGGAATTTAAAAGTCCCTAGGAAACTAGCATGTGGACATGTGGGTCCTTACTATTCCTTTAACTCCCTAATGTGATTTAATCTAATAAAGCTTTGAAACTATCCTAGATTGTGCATAAGTGGGCAAGTATGGGCACGTTACAAAACCTTTAAACTTCCCTAGTGATTTAATCTAAGAAAGTAAACTACAATCACTATCCTATCTTTGTAGCATGTGGGAATGTATGGACCCATTACAATCTTAATATGTGTTTGAAAAATAAACTAAGAGGAGTCCTGAGGGGGTTGTTGTCCTCTCCTGAAGATTTTGTCTTTTTAAGGGAGATGAAATGTTTCCTCAATCTCTTTCTGATTCTCAATACCGCTTTGGGGTGCGAGAGAAGAGAATACTCAACGATTGATATTGAATTTCTGGTTCCAATCCACGTTTTATATGTGATTTAAAAAATGATTCCAACTTATACTCTTAGTCAAAGAAAGCCATCCATGTGGAAAAATGAAAGCAAAAGAGGAAATAATGATTTTAACCCCCTAAGTGCCTATGTATTGACTAATCCCTTTATATGGAGAGGGAATATAAGTGTGGTGTAGATTACAATGTGCATGGAATCAATTTTAAGAAGGTTATGGGCCTTCCACAGATAAAAAAAGCTTACAATGTGTGTTTTTCCGCACAAGTGCGCGGGTATTAGAATAGACAGAGGCACTATGAGCACCAATGCGTGAACTGAAAGTGACTTATGGGTGCAGGTGCATAGAAAGCACTGAGAAATACTGTGGTTTTGGCACATGTGCGTTGAAGACATGCCTGTGGGTTAAAACATGCATGCACTGTCTGTTACATGGTTGTGAAGAAAATTTCGGATGAAATTCTTGTTGGAAATATGGCTATAGTAGAGATGACGCAGACGTCATGGTTGTCATTGATGGCAATCGGCTGGTTATGGAGCACGCACAACAGAAGCTGGAACACAAATGCTGAAACACAAGTGCTGGAACACAAGTGCTGAAACACAAGTGCTGGAACACAAGTGCTGGAACGCAAGTGCTGGAACACAAATGATGAAACGCAAGTGTTGGAACACAAATGATGGAACATAGAAGCTGGAGAACAGATGATGACATAGACATCACGGTTGTCATTGATGGAAATCGGCTGGTTATGGAGCATGCACAACAGAAGCTGGAACACAAATGCTGAAACGCAAGTGCTGGAACACAAGTGTTGAAACGCAAGTGCTGGAACACAAATGCTGAAACGCAAGTGCTGGAACACAAATGCTGGAACATAGAAGTTAGAGCACAGATGATGACGCAGACATCACGGTTGTCATTGATGGAAATCGGCTGGTTATGGAGCATGCACAACAGAAGTTGGAACACAAATGTTGAAACACAAGTGCTGGAACACAAGTGCTGAAACACAAGTGCTGAAACACAAGTGCTGGAACACAAGTGCTGAAACGCAAGTGCTGGAACACAAATGCTGGAACACAGAAGATGGAATTGATGCTGAAACACAGATGCAGAAACACTATGCTGAAACAACGTTGGATCTTTGTTGATAAAACACACGCCTTAGCCACAACCATGACTAGCAGCAGAAGTTACCAATCAAGAAACAGCATGAATGATGCCATTCACAACGCGATTGGTGTGGCCAAGCATCAAACGGCTATAATACACAATCAACGGAGATTAACATTGCTAAATCCAGAGTTTGGCAGGGGTCCTTCATCTGCTTTGACAAGTCTGGAAGTTTTCGCCAGTTGGGTTTCTCTAATCAGTCTGGACGGTGGAAGGACTTTCAGTCTAAAATTAGACTGGTAGTTAAGTCAGGAGGAACACAACGTTTCATGATGTGGCATGCGTAGAGGAGGCATGCAAAGAGCCAGTTCAGAAAATCAGGGAGAATGCTGGCATGTGAAAAGCAGAAGAAAGAATAAAAGAAAGGGAAACTGCAGTTGAAGTAGAGAAAAGCAAGGAAAACCTCTGCATGTGGAAAAACAATATAATGCGCTGGAGCCAAGATGAAAGCGATTGCTGAAAATGAGCAGAAGTGAGAGCTCTGCAGGTGAGAGAAGGAAGAGGAGAATCTGCGTGACAGGAGAAGACGCTGAGAATGGGCTGCAGAGGACAGAGAAGCAGAGCAGCAGATCAGAGACAGTGAAGAATGCAGAGCAGATCAGCAGAAAGGGTAAGCAAGCTATATCAAAATGAACAAGTTGATTCAAGCAATATTTATTTAGGCAAATAAGGGTGGTAGGGTGGTGCTAGGGAGACATATGTCTCTTTCTCTGCAAGTGGGTGCTTGTAGAATCTGAAGGTTGGTGCCTTCACTCAGTTGGTGCTGAAGTAAAAAGGAAGTCGGTGCTTCCACCCAGTGGGTGC
>ML787727.1:0-27763 GCA_009831015.1 Picea engelmannii
ATGATGTTTTTCACTATATTTAAAAAGTATGGAACAATAAATTAATTAAGGAGACAAAATTCTATGAAAAATCGTAACTTCGAAAAAGTAAATGGTAAAAAATATTTTTAAGATTGAAAGAAGCATGAAAAAAAGACTAAAAATGGAGTTGAATAAAAACAAAAAATATATATTTAGAAAAAAATGAAAATAGATGAAAAATGAGCATTTTAAAGAAATAATGTGGAAACATTGTGGATCGAAAAAATTAAAATATCAAAAATCACCTAAAAACGGAGAGGGGGTGCTACCAGTAGCACCATTTTTCAAAACGAGGTAAAAAATTGGACCCCCAAAAAAATGAGAACTCTGGAGAGTTCTCGTTAAGTTGGTAACTATGTTTAAAGAGGATGTGGCACCCTCATCTAGGAGAGAATATTCTCATCTAGGGGAGAATATCTCTAACCAGGGGCACCCTCAACATAGACTAGTTAATCTATGAAAATAAATACTAGGTGAGTGTGTAATATCTCCAACAAAGAAGCATACCAACTATGTTATCCATGGAAAGATAACTTGTTGGGTTGAATTTTATTCTAGAAATGATGTTGTATGCATGTAATTGACATTTCATGTTGAGGAAATGGCTCAAGAGCCTTGTGAAGGCTGTTGTGAGAACTCCTAGAGTAGTTGATAATTCATAGAGCCCCCAACTAAGATATTTCCTAACCAACCAGCTAAGTGAGATCCATCAAGGGAAGTGGGAAGGCCTAAGGAACTGCATGGCAGATAAGGGGGATCCCATTCCTAGGGTTATGGAGGTAGTGGGGAAAGAGAGAGTTGGTGGATTAGAATTGTTATTAGAGTATAACCTAGGTTTTAGGCTACTGAATGTGTAGAGTGGACAACCAAGAGGGCCAAACCTTCTTGTTGACTCACAACCTCATCTAAAGGGTGGTATGATATTGAGAGAAATGAAACAACGTCACATATGGTTGGGAGGATTGTCCCTTATATGCATCCAATTGGTTCATCTTTAAACATATAAGTTTTATGTTTTGTTTTCTATGTTATTTTCATTATGTAAATGGATATTGAATGATGTGGTTTTTGTGTGCTTGAATGGTTGCATTCATGAACATTAATTTGTTGTTAATTTCATGGGAATTTTTATTATGATGCAGGGATCTATTTTATGTGGGTTACCATCCAGGTATTGTACACACGCACACACACAATATGAGTTATCTCACTGAATTGTCATTGTTATCACCAAAAAATTTCTCATCACAATATAGGAAATGGTTGAAGACAATACTAGCACAACACATCAATCAACACACCTTAAGCATTTACAGGACCTGCTCAATAAGAAAAACTATGCAAATAGTCATTGAATTTCAACGCATATTTACCAAGGCTTACTCACTCACATCCGTGTGAGCCAACACAATGTCGAATGAAAAAATTGCACATACCACACGACTGTCTGTTAATGGGTCTTAAATCCCTTAACTCAACCGTAGGAACCAAACCTGCCACCGAGGCCTAATTAGACTCTCCAGCGTTTGAAGATGTTATGGTTCTCCAGATCTTGCGATCCGACCAATTTATCGATGGGCTTTGTGTTTTCTTGTGAAGGATCTTCCTTCAGTTAGGACTGTTCTCTTCTGTATTTTTTCTTGGGTGGGGCTGGTATGAGAGATACAAGCCAGTATAAACCAACTTGACAACTAACAGGATTAAGTTTTAACTATTGGGGAAGAGGTTGAGCTTGGAATAACCCACTACTCAGCATGCAGACATTGACTCTATACCAAAGGCCTAGTACTAATACATTAACCATGTGAGCATCCAATTATTTTCTAAGAAACTAATTATCAGAAAGAAAGAACATATGTAATAAGATAATGGAAAGCAAAATAATTCATCTACCATAACCATTCATCACATAATAACACAACGATTTATATTTGTCTTTAAAGAAACAAACATCAAAACATTGCACCAGATAACTTGACAACATAATTAATTTCTCTTACTCATTATTGCATCATTCATGAAACATGATAAGAAGTAGTTATTCTCCAAGTCCAATCACATGCATTTGATGAAAATAACTTGTCTTTAGTCCAGAAAGACTTCTCAATTCATAACAGTCTCAAAATAATTCTTAAAAACCAAAAAGAAAGAGTTCTTACAACAACCATAGACCCTTGACTAATTGGTCAATGTCCTTATTTATAATATAAATTTTTAACTGAAATTAACAGCTAAGTGCAGTTTAAACAAAACAAAATTCACCATGTGGCGTTATCTTCTAATAGTTTATTTAACAATCGAACCAAGATCTTTCTTGGAAAGGGTGACTTCTCTCGTATTCAGACCAGCTAATAAACAATTCTTCACAAGTTTGGGCCCATGGAAATTTGTGTTGTTCCATTGGAGCCGCATATATTCCCTTGATGTCCACTGCATGCGCACGGTACTTTACTAAACTAGAGTTCAACTGATGTAGCATGGTTCGGGCTCTAATCAGATGTTCTATGAATTGTTTCACTTGCCATGGCCTTGCATCAGTTATCTTTGCAAACTCTTCGATCCATAATGAGTCTTGTTCGGCATACAACTGGACCACATCGCATAGGTCGGTAAATTCATCGGGGGTGCCAAACTCAGGGAGCCCGACATCCTTCATTACTTTATTAATTTTGTCCCAGTACTTCTTTCATCTGGTCCATTTCTCTTGCATTTCTTGGTATGGGTCCCAAGACATATTAGCTCAGTATTCGGCTGATCGCTTCATGCGATTAAGACTACTTTTTCCCATCGTTCGAATGTCGTGTTCTTCCTTCTCTCAGCCTTGCTATACTGCCTCAATGTACTTGAGTCTTTCTACCACTTGCTACTCCCTTTCATACCATCGTTCCATCTCCTTTCATGTCATTAGTGCCATGATAGCTTCCTCCTAGAACTCAGCTACGTTCACGATTAACAGGCATCTTTCCTTCTTGAGCTCATTGTAGACTCCTCTGAACTCAATTTTCAGATACACAACGGTCTGCGTGGTGCCTTTATATATTCAACCAGATGCCGAAAGTGTTCGAGATCCTTTAGGGTGGCATCCAGTTCCTTTTTGTCTCTCCTAGCTCTATCCAAGGTGGCATCTGAGAGGGCCTTTCCTACACCAATTAGTTCAAACGTCCAGGCATCTGTTGTGTTGATCAAGTTTTCCTCTGTAGTAACCATGATGGAGTGATCCAACGTGATCCTAATTTTTTTTGCAATCCTTTGAACAATCTAATTTCTCTTTTGATCATAGGATATTGCATAGATATCTGCTACCTCATTTGCTAGCTTTGGTATCTGTTGATCGCCCCATGTGAGCTTGTTTCCCAGGCTACCAATGGTGTATATTTGTTCAATATTGGGCTCTTGAACTTCCTCATTGTGCCTCATGGGTCCGACCTCTACTTGTCACTCGTCGGGGATTTGAGTATTGGGAAGAATAGAGGTGTCAGGTACAGACTCATTACTTACTTTCTCCTCAGCCATAGAACCGTCGATTTCTTTTTGCGGGGATTCTTTCTTTATCTCCTCCAGTTTGGGATCATCATTCAGATCCGCTTCAGTTTTCGATTCATTGGGTTCTTTTGTGTCGAGGCTTCTTTTTTCTTCTAATTCCTTTTCCAAGACCTCCTTGTCTCCAACTTCGGGCTCAAGGGAAGAAGTTTTCTCAGGACCTTCTTCCTCTTGGACATGCACAGGGGTGTCGTGAGATAGCTCCGGGCTCTCATCGTCACTATATATATGTATAATTTTTCTCAGGGGATTAGGTGCTTGTGTTTCTATCAACACCCAGGTTGTCTCTGGTTGAGTTGTCCCGCCCATAGAGGAATTGACTGGCGATGTTGTGGATGTAGGATTTCCTAACCCATTGGTGTTACCGGGATTTATGGAACCGGGGCCACTTGGCTCCGTCGGGCTGCCTTCTCGGATACCAGTTGAAAGTATAGGTGTTATGATAAGGTACATATCATCTTGCATATTCTTCATTAGCAGTTGGCTTTGTTGGTACAAAAGTTCACCCATCCCCTATGCAACATGAATTTTAGGGAAATCCATGATTTGTACCGGGGATCCCTGATAAACTCTTACCGCTTCGATGCCTTTTTGGGAATCGCCTATTTCTTCGCCCGATTCATATGCTATCGTTCCTTCCTGGATCCTAAGAATTTCTTGATTTGTCTTCTCCAAAGACATTTCTTTCTCTTCCCAAATCATAGCTTTGAACTTGGTTGTTCAAGGATCAACCTCCTTTCCGCCACCTCATTGCAGTCTTGAGCGTTTTCAATGAAAATTTCATCTTCGAACCAGTCATGGGAATAAGGCCAATAGGATGATACTTGTGATGTGTGTTGTAGGACCAGGCCCTTGGGATCATGTTTGCGAAATCAACCAATTTGAAACCAGAATTCATTGACTTATCCCTTCTTTCTAGCATGCACGGTGTCTTTGACCATGTAGAAGCCAATATGAAACCCATACGGTATGAAGGCCTGTTTTTTGTCCTTTACTAAAGTGGCATTGTATCCTTGCAGAATGGTTCGATAGAAAATTTCCCCTAACACTAGTCGATCGGGAACATATATGGGTAACAAATGGGGTGCCCCTGTAGCACCAAAAACCCTGATGTAGGTCTCGCGCTCATCTAGATACCAGTGGCCCACTTTTGATATAACCTTTTTTGCTTCATCTGACAGCCTACGGAACTCTTTCATGAACAACAAAAAATAAATGTGTGCAATAAGCTGGTCACAGATAAGAGCATAGGATTTTTTGTACCTGTTTTCCCATAAGATGTTGAAGTATACATGGACCGGGAGCTTCGAGAAGTGCCAGTTTAGGTTCATTCCAGAGAAAACGTTCCTGGCATAGATGATGTCTAGCAGATACGAGGCCATGTAGAAGGAGGGGGTTTCTCCCTCTTTCGGCATCTAGGCTTGTCTTATGAAAGTGCTCAGCTGTTTGGAGATGATGGCACCCCAATTGAAGCCCATTCCTGAAATCGCCATCATAAAAGCTAGAGTCATCCAAGCCTCTGAAAACTGGGAGAAATCTTTCTCCCCATGCAACCTGCAGATAAGAGCCATGAGATATATGTATGGTTCCCTTAGATTGGTCATCGGATACCAGTTGGTAGTTCAGTTCGTGAATTTTTTATCTTCCCTCCACCATGATGCCATGATTTTCCTGGTATCATGTGTTGCATAGAAACTCACAACAAAATAAATGCTCAACTTTTCTTTCGGCTCCCTGAGCTTGTAGTAACTCTGAACCTCTGATGGAAAGAAAAATCTGATGCATCCACCGTTATCGTCATTCATCAAAAAATATTGTGCATCGGTGTGGTCAATGAGTCACTTTAGGAGCTCAATGCAAGGAAACACCATAGTTTGGCTAGTATCTTCCTAACGAAAACTTCTGACGTCGATGACATCGGGGATCGGTGATCGAGGAAAGTTCATGTGCACAGATTCTTGGTGGGTTATCATCTTCGTAACCTTCTGTCACCAAAAACATTTCAGGAGTCGGTGGTCGGCTATACCACTCCTCTCCTTGCATGACACTCACTCTTTTCATTTTCCTACCGAAGCCGAATGGATCAGTCTTCAACGATATTCCTGCCAGAGCTAATTCACAGAAAAGAGAGACTTTCGTCCACCGACGTTGATGAATATCGACGCTTGGCTATTTTGAACTTATTAAGAAATTTTTGTCACCTTTAACCTTTATCGATGTCGAACTTCCTAAGCATGCTGGGGAAATATTTAGATTGTCGATTCCTTAAGTAGTTATTAAGTACCATTTAAGGTTATGATGATTCTTTGTTGTATGTTCAAGCAGACTTTAATCAATTCAAATGTGAAACATAAAAGATAAGCCTAGGCATCGGTTTCATATTGAAGTGAAAACATACAGTGCAAAGGATCAAGTGGTACCCAAAAAGTAGAAATGGACATAGACTTTTTAGGGTGTGTTGAGTGTTCAACAAATAGCGATTCACTGGGGGAAAGCAGAATCTATGTTCCTCCTCCAAGGCTCGGCTGATATGGAAGCTGATGGAGAATCTTAGTTGGTCTTAAATCAGAATCTCTTAACCTTTTCCTTTGACGTCCTTCCATTGATGCTTCCGGGTCTACCTGTGGGGGTTTAACCTCTTTCCTCCTTCGTTTCCTTTGACCCTGACTCATGCCCCCTTTTGACAAAATCTTATAAAAGTATTCACCAAGATGAGGCCTTTAATTACTTCTACTCACCTGCTTCAGTGTCGCTCCACTGCCAATGAGCGTCCAGAGCCCTGACATAGTCACGTCGACATCATAGACCTTGATCTACTACCAGCAAGCGTCCATAGCCCCAAAGGTGATATCTACATACCCTCTCATATTGTTCACTCTTTTGATAATATCAATTTTATTTCAGCATGATGCACTGAGTGAGTGGGAGAGGAGGATGTCTGTTTATTTTCTAGGTGAGAGGGTTAAGGTGGATGCTTTGTCAATTACGTCTTATGGGTGCATGTAGTCTTTTCCAGATTTCCTTCTTTACCTTGAGGTATTAATGAGCCACAAAGTAGAGATTTCTGACATTTCTCCGAAGCTGTTCATTTTCTCAGGTTGGATAGAGGATTCCTCAAAGTGACCGCAAGTTTTCCAGTGCTTCTGGTGTTTGTAAGTGAGCGATGAGCTAGAAACAGGGTTTGCTACTTTGCATGAGTTTAAGGCCAAGCATCGTTTTACCAGACATACCTTCAAAAGAACAGAAAAGAAGAAAGAAAAGAAACAAAAAAAGAAGTATTTTTCAATCGTGAAGATACTCAACAAAGAACATAAAACACACATANTTTTTTTTTTATTATTGGAAATATTGTTTTAGGGCTTGGCCATTTACTGGGAGGGCATTAGGTTCCCCCCTCATATTCTGCAACTGATAAGTGCCTGCCCCAATCTTCTCAACCACTTGGAAAGCTCCAAGCCATAGATTTTGAAACTTAGAATGTTTCCCTTTTGGTTCATTTGCTCTGTCCCACTTCAGGATTAAGTCTCCTACTTCAAAGTTCTTTTCTTTAACCTTATGCTTATCGAACCATCTTTTCACTATCTACTGGTGATCTAGGAATTTTAACTTAGCCTTTTCTCTCTCTTCTTCCAGCATGAGCAGAGTGTTAAGTCTTTGTTGCATGGTCGATGAGGGTTCTTCGTTGGAATATTGGGCCAATTGAAGAGACAAAAGATAGAGCCCATTTGGGAGGATGGATTCTTGCTCGTAGACCAAAAAAGTATGGGGAATTTCCTATATATTCTTTGGGTGTGACCCTATCGACCCATAGAGCATTATGGATTAGACTGTGCCAATTTCTTTGGTTAACTGTAACGATCTTCTTTAATATCCTTACCAGGTTTTTATTAGTTGATTCTGCCACACCGCTTCCCTGGGGATAATAATTTGCATAGTACTTGATTATGATTCCTTTGTCCATAGAAAACTCTGTCAATAGGGTGGAAGAAAAGTAAGTTGAGTTATCAAAGACCATAACAGAAGGGACACCAAACCTTGTAATCAGTTTTTCTTCTATGAATTGGATCACTATCTTCTCGTCTACATGAGTCAGTGGAATGGCCTCTGCCCATTTTGTGAAATAGTCGATGGAAATAAGAATGTACTCATGCAATTTTGAAGAGTTAGGTGTAATTTCTCCTATGATATCCAACCCCCACTACTCAAAAGGCCTAAAGACAGTCACGGGTTGGAGTGGGGTTGCTGCTCTTTTCTCCTTTCCAATGCTTATTTGACAAGTCTTACAGTTTCTAACGTAAGTGTGAGCATCTTTAAACAAGGTGGGCCAATAATAGTTGGGTCTCAGAATCATATGAGTGGTGGTGTTTCCTGCAAAATGGCCCCCAGCGGGGCCATCATGGAGTTCTTTCAGCACTTTGTATGTTTCTTCACGTTCAAGACATATTAATAGTACCCCATCATAATTGATTCGGAAGGGCACTGAATTTACAAGGTGATATTGTGCAGATTTTAATCTCAGGGCTCTCCTTTCCCTAGGGTTGAGTTTTTCGGGACAAGCCCCGTGATGTAGAAAATAGGTTAAATCCTCATACCAGGAGTGTTATCCTGGGGAGATGTATTCTACTTCACCACACCATAGTGCCATTTCATTCTCCCATCCAAAATCTTTGTTTACTTGATCCTGGGCTTTGGCTGCAAGCTTGCATAACCCTTGTCCTTTTATTAGTTTGGCAGGCTTTATATCTAGATCAAATTCCTGGACTACTGCCATCCAATTCCCTCTTCTTTCCCCCATTTCTTGTTGGGTAAACAAGGATCAGACTGCAAGGTGTGACATAATTACTTTAGTGTGATTCTTGAGGATGTAAGACCTGAAATGCTTTACTGCCTTATAAAACGCGTAGGCATGTTTGTCTATAGAAGGATAATTGAGCTCAGTTCCTTGAAGATTAGTACTCATAAATGACACTAGGGCTTCATTTTTTTCATCATCCTTCTGAGTCAAAACTGCAGCTAACGATTGGTCGGAGGTGAAAGTATAAAGGGAAAAATCTCTATTGAAATCAAGACTTCACAATACCGGGGCCCGAGATATGGCATATTTGATATTGTTGAAAGTGTCTTTTCTCTCATCATCCCACTTAAATTTGGCATCCTTGCGAATCATATTTTGTAAGGGTTTGATGATTTCTGTGAAGTCGGGAGTGAACTTCCTCACAAAATTGATTTGCCCAAAAATGGACTGCATAGCTTTCTTGTTATGGGGTAATGGAAGTTGATCTATGGCCTTAATCCTTTTCAGGTCTATGTGAATCCCTACTTGAGATATAATATGACCTAAAAACTTACCTTCCTCGACATCGAAGATATTTTTCTTAGGGTATAAGGATATACCATATTTCCTACACCTCTCAAAAATCTAAGTTAAGTGTTGGATGTGCTCTTCTTTATTCTTCGAATACAATGTTACATCATCTAGATACACTACCACACATTTATTGATTAGTCCATGGAAAGCTATGTCCATGGCCCTTTGGAAGGTTGCTCCTACATTAATTAACCCAAAAGGAATGTGCTTATAAGCGAAGGTTCCCCATTTGGTTTGGAAGGTGGTTTTTAAATGATCTTCCTCTGAAACTAGTACTTGGTTGTAACCTGAGAAACTGTCTAGTAGAGAGAAGATCTTTTTCCATCGACGGGACTGGGTAATTGTCTTTTTCAGAAGCACTGTTGAGGTTCCTAAATTATACGCATAGGTGGATTTTTCCTGAAATTTTCCTCACCATAACAAGATTCGCTACCCAGGCGGAATTCCTAACCTAGAAAATGATCTTGGCATCTAAACACTTCTTTAATTCCTGATACATGAGAGGTTCTAGGGATGGGTGATACTTTCAAAGTTTCTGTTGGAAAGGTTTCACTCCGGGTTTTAACGGGATGGTGTGTTGAATGATGCGAGTATCATACGTTTTCAAATCCTTATAGGACCATGCAAAGACATCCTAGTATTTTTTGAATAATTTGAGGTAGGCTTTCCTCTCTTCCTTAGATACAGTCTTGCTGATATTCACATTATTTGGGTTTTCTGGGGTCCCAAGATTTATATTTTCATGAAGGGGACAAGAGCTACCAGTCTTTGAATTTTTAGGTCCCTTAAATTTCTCTTTTAGATCAAACAAATTTTCTATATTAGCTATCCCTTTCGAGATTGTGTGAGCCTTTGATTTATCCATAGGTTGTCCTATCCAAGGATTGATTTCTGTTGATTTCTCTTGGAATTATTCATCATCAATAGTGAGATATTTGAAATTGTCTTGGTTGGTTAAGAAGTTTATGATCTGTTCATCTCCTTCAAAGGCTTTCCAATTGGAAATGTTATTAGGTACCTATGGTTTGTAGAGAAACTCCACAGTGAATCAAGAGGCTTCATAATATTCTAAAGGCGATACCCCAGAAGCGGTTGTGTCCAAGGAGTCAGCAAGAATATTTTTTTTTCTAGGGATCGTAGTGATATTGAAAGCCTCAAAGTTCTCTATTAACCTATGTACCTCCTACTAATAGTTCTTCAGGTGAGTATAATTGCAGTGTATAGTATTTCTTCCTGGTCTAAGAATAATTTCAGAGTCTCCAAAAACTTTCAATTCTTTGACATCCAAATCTATGGCTTTCTTTAATCCTTGTACTAGAGCTTCATACTCGACAGTGTTTTTGGTACATTCAAATTCTAGTCTACAGGACAAGAAATGGCGTTTACCTTTATGATCGATGAGGATGCACCTTGCTCCTGACCCTTTTTTCGATTTAGATCCATCAAAATAGAGGGTCCATATTTTTGAACGACAATCACTCCTTTCTTTTCCCTTGTTAATTTCTTGCTCTCCGATCATTTGTTCCACAATCTCTAGCGCAAGGTTTTGACAGAAGAGGGTATCTTCTGTCAGTATCGGCGATTTCTCTTGAAAACCTATTTCAGATTTTTGGGTAAGGGGAACATCGTACAAGGTAGGATAAAAGTTCCTGAAGTAGGAGTCACAGGAATAATTTTCCAGTATGGGGAAATCTGTGGATGAGGGTTCGTTCAGGGTTTCTAGATCAGTGACTGTATGTTTCAGATATCTCTCCCTATCGATTATGATCATGTTCTTGTATCCCTTCAATGGTAGCCAGAGGTGTGCCCAATCTGTACTGAAGTATATGTTTATCTTTTTAGACCAATATCGACTCAGTAATAGCCCATATGCCTCTGGGATATCTACTACAATAATGCATATCACTTGAACAAACGTGGGGTGTGTCAACATTCTAATCATCACATCCTTGAGTTCTCCTATGACCTTGACCTGGGTTTTGTTTAGTTGTATGACATGTTTGTCACTCTTGAGAGGAATGAAATTTATTTTTTTTCAAACAGACAAGGGCATGACATTGGAATATGCTCCAGAATCTACCAAACAGTTGTGAAGATTTCTATTGAAGACTTCAAATGTTAAGAGGAACGGTGGGACAAAAGTTTTTTCCTTTCTATCTCCCGAACAGGTGTTCATGGTTGGTTTGACTGTCGGATTTGTGGGAGACAGATTTATTTCTGGACCATTACCCGCCATCAGGTTTTCCATAGAGTTCAAAGCATGTAACAGAAAGTCCTTCTGCTGAGGGATCCTATATATGTCCATAACTGAAATATTAGCCTTTAGCTTCTTCAAATATTCAACCATGTTGTCATCTAGTTTGGGTGATTCCTGGGTACGAATGCTTATAATTTTTTTACTGGGATCAAAATATGTTTTCGGGCGATCGAGGGTTAACTTACTTCTCGAGGCTTGGGTGGCGTCGGCATATTTCGAGACAGGAATACCTTTACTATGTGTTTGTATCACTAAAACTTCTACGGTTTGTCCCCAAGACTCGAACAGATTGTCGAAAGGAATTATCAGGTCAGGATCCCATATCAATATGGTCGTATCTCATGGTGGGTCAATCTCTTCCTGGTCAACAATATTCATAACCAAACTGTTAGGTTGTTCGGTCAGGGAGACTTGGTCTAGAAACTGATTGGCCATCAAATTCATGGCATGTACCTATTGAGAGCAGTCTCTTTCGGAGTGGTTTTTGTGATGATAAGTACATAAATAATCAGAAGTGACATTCCCTAGATCAATATTAAGTTGGTTTGGGGAGGTTCAATTGCTTTGAAAGGCAAGTTTCTTTTAAAGAAAGGATTATAGTTCCTTTGGCCTTGGTTTCCCTCTCCTGTGCTTCTCTTCATGTCTATGATCTCGTTTGATAATTTCTTAACCATGCGTTGTAGGTCTTCTATATCTCCATTACCCTTGTCGAGAGTTTGTTCAGTCGGTTTCCCCCACGATCTAGTCAAAAGGAGTCATCTCCTCGAAGGGGGATGGGTTTATTTTTTCACTAGAGAGGCCTGGCCTTCTTTACATCCTTTCATATGGAATTCTATTTTCTTGGCCTCTTCAAAATTTCCTGCTAGGTTTTGCTCAGTGGCTCTTTTTACAAGCATAGAAATAGAAGCCGGGAGCGCATTGGCATAAACCTCAATTTTTAACTCTTGAGTTGGTTTTGTCGTGGGATGAAATTTGTTTAATATGGTCGTGAATCTTTGACCCTCTCTTTTGGACATATGGTGGCTTCGAACAACTCAGCCATCATAGCTCCCGTAGTAGTTTCTTCTGCAAATTAATCTAGAAAATATTTCTGGAACTTAGTCCAGCTAGTTATAGATCCTACTGGCAAATTAAAATACCACGTGGAAGATGAATTTTCAAACATGTAGGGGAAAAGTCTGCAGAATAAGTCTTCATGTTGAATGTTCATAAGTCTGATCATGAGTATGAACTCCTTGATATGATCTTCAGGTAAACCTAAAGTTTCGGGGTCGTACTTGGGAAGTAGCTTCTCCAGGTGCTGGGGAATATTATGTACTTGTGCAGGGATGGCTGCGACGTCTCCGACCAACCAAGGATGGTTGTTATGAAGTGGGATTTCTCTTTCCTCCTCATGGTCATTATCACCTTCCATATATTCGGAATGAGATGCTTTGACTAGAGAATTATTGTAATAGAGATCTTCTATGTTGGAGGTTTCCCCCTCGAAGAGGCAAGTGAACATTGTTTCCTTGAAATAAAGGTATTATTGTGGTGTTGTGGTTCCATATAATTTGTTGTTCTGTTGTTATTATCTACAGTATTTTCATTTTATGTTGATATTTCGCTATTATTCTCTATAGTATTTCTCTTTTCTACTATTATAATAGATCTGGTACCTAACACCTTGGGTCACCCAACCCTTGGAAAGAATCCATCTTGTGACCCATTTATGAGGCCGAAAATATGAATGACGTACTAGATCGAGGTAGCTTAGTGGCCAATTCTAGGTTTTATTTACCCTTGTGGAAATTGTGGGATGCAATCATACCTTAGTCAGATTTTGAACGATTGTTGGGAAATATCGCCATCTCTTTCAGGATATCACCCCTTCACCCCTCATTATAACTAAGTATTCATACTTTCACTAGCTCCTCTTTTGGTGGATTTGTGCCCCATTGTTGAGTTCTTTTGGAAGTCCTGATATTTTTTAAGGGGAAGGACGATAGGTCTGTTAGGACACATGAATTTTATTTAATTCACCCACACATAAAAAACTATCGACCATCTTATACTGTTACTTACTTTATGTATTATTGCGACCATTTGATTAGATACAATTTTTCAATACATTGTTGAGATAGTTTACAAAGCACTTGTTCTATAATTTCTTCTCACCACCACTTGCAAACATTCACATATAGTCAAAGATCATAGGGGAACCACAATATCCCCACCATTCTAGACGTTTGAGAAACCTCCCCCCAATTTTGGGAGGTGTCCCCAACTTGGCTAACACGTCAACACAACCATCACATACACCAAGAAGTTTTATGGTTCTAGGATCAACATTTCTTGGCACCAATAGTCAAAACAGCTCACCTACTAGTACTCCACCACAAGGAGGTAGAGCCCAAGCTTCTTCATAAGGTACAAGATCCCAACCATCCTCACAAGGGAACACTCCTCCCCTTCCACACACCATGGTAGGCACCACCCCTGCTATGCCATACTTAGCATCACTCAATATCCAAGATTTAACCAAATTGATGAATGATCCCATATTACATGACCCCACTTGGTCGAATATTTCCACCAATTTACCTTCCAATATCCCTAAATTTGAAGGAAAATCGAGAGACGAATGAGCTAACCACATCATGCATTTCCATTTATGGTGTTCTTCCAATAGCATTGTGTAATATTCCATTTTTTTAAGTTTATCCCAAAGAACCCTCACTGATCCTTCTACCAAATGGTATGTGGACATGAAATCAGGGTTTCATATGACCTTTGAGTCATTGGACAAAACCTTCCTATCATTATTTCAATTAGTTGTATGTCATGACACCCATTTGGAGATTCTTTCATAATTTAAACAAACCACTATTGTTCATATCACTGACCATGTTCATGAATGGCATCGACAAATAAATATTTCTAAGGATGATACTACCCCACAACAACAACTAGATTGGTTCCTCAAATATATAGTCCCCGTTATCTCCAAAGAAATGGCCAAAACTTTCCCTCAAACTGAAGATGAAGCCATCACAAAGGATGAATAGTTTGAACTCATTTATTCCCAATCAAGGTACCTATACTTTGTTCTCCCAGATGCTCCTCATCCTTTACCTTTTATTCAAGACAAACCTAGAACATTTCACATTGTTGATGGGTTGACTTGGTCCATGGCCCATACTCACCCATACGATCAATCGATACCCACATTTGGGGTCAATCAATACCAACCACCATATGGAGGACACCCATACTACATTCCCCACCACTTCAACCACCATTCATGGAACCTCCTTCTCCCACCATGAGAGCGCATGTACCTACATACCCCACCCACCCAGTGCAAATACCACATCTTGACCCACCACTAACCACATCATATAATCCTAGCAATAGTGGGGGCACGTCCAATTCATACAATCAAGCCACTACCCCACCACATGGAAAAAAATAGGTAGGGGTAAATTTTATCCAACTCACTCCTATTCAACAAGTTCAAGCTTTTGAATAATTGAATATAGAGAACCCCTCTCATCAACCCAACCAAAAGAGGAGAAAGGGAAAGAACAAAAAACAAGGCCAAGGGGGAAACCCCCAACAACATAATCCTCCAACTGGGGGAAACCAACATCAAGCTAACCATAAACCCCAAGGGAGAAATAACAATGGTCAACCACGCCAAGGCAGAAAAAATAATATTTGAACCAATTTCCCTTGTGTATTATGTGGTGAAAATGGCCATTACACTCATCATTTCCCCCAAATTGTTGATTACAAATGAATGAAGGAAGCCATGAATAAACCACAGCCTCCCACCCCTCAAGGGCCGCAGTAGGTACCTGCCAACTATATGCCTCCCCCACCACTTGTGGTCTTGCAAAACTCGATCCCTGACCAAGGTGTCATTAACATGCAACCATAAAATTCCCCTTGCCTACAACAAAGGGGATAGTTCCCTCAACCAAGACAACCACAACCTGGTACTAAAATAGACTGCATCATCCTCCTTACTACTGAGGATGAAATTCTCTTATAAACTTGTAGTTGGCAATACAATACACCTCCTGACCCTTTCCCAACTACATATGAATTCCCCCCAATTACCTACATGACAACCTTTGACAATTCCTCGCCCTAATACTGAAGCCACCACCTTGATTCCTCTTGAACCACTGCGTAGAAATGTACATAACCCTCATGTAACGCCTGCACATAGCTATAGCCTTATTGACGATCTAGCATAGTCACTAGCTGCAATGTTAGTACTATAGGTTCTCCATACTTTCCCTTCCTAAAGAAAGGATTTTCTTTCATATTTGGTTGCAATAGACCTCTTAGACACCCATCTAATCACTTTCGAATTAGACAAAGAAGACCCATGCCTTCCATAGTTAGTCTCTTTCCAAATTCTCTTCAATATCAAGAACATCACCATCCATTATTGTATGATTGACGAAGGGCAATGTACTTGCATCATGTCCAAAAGTGTGTGGGAACAACAAGGATCACTTGATTTAGTTCCCTCAACCATTACCCTCAGAGCTTGTGATGATCGACCATACCAACCAAAAATCCTCTATCAAATTGTTCCAGTAGAACTAGGAGGCAAAACAATCCTTACTGACATTGAGGTCATTGACACCCAACTAGATTACAATATCCTTTTTGGATGTAGCTAAATGTTCAGCATGCAAGTTATAGCCTCTTCAGTATTTTGAACCATGCTCTTCCCCTACAGTGAGAATATTTTCACCATTGACTAGTTAACCGACTATGAGCCTAATCATTCAAGGCACATAGATAACATCCTCCCACTTATTTGAGCTAACGCTAATCTTTCACTAGTTTTGGAAGTCAAACCAGGGATCTTCCACACCCCATCATGAACTGGTTCATACCAAAGGAATCCCCCTTCCCCCCCAATCAAAAACACATCCCAAGTATGTGTTTTCCCTTCTGATAGTGTCAAAATTATTGATGAACCCCCCCTCGAGAGAACACCCCAAGTCCCTTTCAAGCACAATACCTCACCTCCCTTTCAGGGTGAATCACCCATTCCATAAAACCCACCCATGACAAGTTGCATACTTATTTGAAAAATGGTCCCACTGGACATCACAGAAATCCCTTTCTTTTACCCATCACTCGATGTAACAACATATCAGGTAGCAACTACCCTCACATTTCCCAACATGGTGTTCACTATATCTGTATGGTATCCAAAACCACCATGTATGGTATCGGTCCCATCACTCTCACCACCACCCGAGATTTTTCCCATGCAATCAATGGCTCAAATGCCAAATCTTCCTACCAGTCACACATTTGGGGGCATTGATACCAAAAAAGGAGGCCAAGATACTCACAAAGGGGGGAACTCAACTAACAAACAAGTAAATAGGAATACGAAATACCCAACCCTCCCTTCCCCACCTTGATTCCCATAACCATGGGAAATTTTCACTACCATTGGACATCCCACTAATCTCTGTCCCACTTTTCCCAAGTTATGGAATCTTATTCCACTTCCCACAATAACACAATTACTGCCTACACTAGTTTCCACACTTGTAACCACAAAAACTTCTTCATCCAAATAGAATGGTCTTAGGAATAAAAATTCTTATGCCATCTTCTCATAGTATGGCCATTACACTCACCACTTCCCGGATCTCCCTCAATTTCGAGAAACCCTAGAAGCAGTGCATCAAACTACATTACCTACATCCTCACAAGCACCCACAACCACAACAATAGTTACTAACGCATGTGACTCTCTTGGGCATTATGCTAACAACCATACCATTTCACATATTTGTTCCCTCTCATTGTTGCTTCCCAGGTTATACATATGGCCACCTTGCCTCATGATCCCATGCCCACTCCCACATCTAACACCTAGAAAATGGTCATACCTCCATAAGTGGATCACACCATACCAAGACTTGACCCCTTATTTTTGACCCCAATGGACATCCCCATAACACCACCATCTGAAAAATTCTCGTCGAATCCACCAAATTCTCCTGTAAGTCCCATTCATGAGATTCTCCCTCCCCAAAATTCCCATACACCATACTTGTATATGGATATTTGGTTCATGTCGTCTAGTGAAACCCCACAACCTTCTCCCACCGGTCCATCCATCTTGGGCATCACTGATGATCACTCACCATCATCTCATACACCTTCCATAGATGATACTCTCATTACTGACCAGAGTCTCACTCAAGACACCACTCTGTCTACATCCTCTACCCATACCACCTTAAACCCATTATATTCCTTCATTTTTCAATCAGATGAAGACATTTTGGAAGATCTCTCCACACCAGAATTCCCATGGGATTCCTTTCACCACCAATCCTTCTTTTTATCCCACAATGCATTTCAACCACACTTAAACACTCTGGTCTATGCAATTGAAGATAAATATTTGATTCCTCCCGGTCATGTCGATTGGTTCAAAAAAACAATCTTCGTACCTAATGCCTTTGAAGGGAATATGGAAAGTATCTCCTGCATGATAAAGATAGAAATCTCTATCAAACCCAACATCATTGAATAAATCACTCTAGGTTCCTTATGCTCTCCCAAAAAAATCACAACATACAAGGCCTTTCAAGAGTTATGAGATGTTTTCACATAGTCTTACATAGAAATTCCTATATTAGACCCCACCATTATTGAACATTTTATTGACACATGGCCCGATGTTTCCCCCGTTCATCAAAAGTATCACCCCCTTCACCCTTCTAAATCCATGGATATCAAATCCAAAATCGATAAGTTGTGTGTTGCAGGGTTAATCTGTCCAATTTCATACACATCATGGGTCTCAAACCCCATCTCTGTCAACAAAAAATAGGGAACCATTAGGGTCCACACCAACTTTCATGACCTCAATCAAGCTTGTCCCAAAGAAAAATTTCCAACCCCATTCATCAACCAAGTTATCGACGCCTGTGCCAGTCATGAGGCCCTCTCACTCATGGACAGGTTCTCTAGCTATAACCAGATTCAAATTCGCCATGCTGACCAATACAAAATGAAATTCACAACACCATGGGGCATCTTTTCATATCATGTTATGCCCTTCTGACTCCAAAAAGTGGGTGTTACCTTCCAACTAGCCATGAGATATGCATTTCACAATATCGCCCACATAATCTTTTCTTACTTGGATGAACTCACTACTCACTCCAAGAAGTGTTCCCAACACCAGAGGATTTACAACTCATTCAAATGCTTCCGTAGATACAATATTCAATTAAACCCTTTTAAATGTGTCTTTTGTGTCATTGTTGGATGCCTATTGGAATTCATATTCTCCCAACAAGGAATCATCGTGGACCCCCTTAAGTTCCATGCCATTAATTAGATTCCTCCACCCAATAACTTACTCCAATTACAAAGCCTCCAAGGAAAATATAATTTCCTATGGTGCTTTGTTCATAACTATTCTATTCGCACCCATGGCTTCTTATGCCTACTAAGGTGTGACATCCCATTTCAATGGGACCAACATGCCCAAGCTACTTTTGACTCTCTTCAAGAAGCACTTAGTAAATCACCCCTAATTAGTCTCCTAAACTACGATAGGGATTATATCCTGTATCTTTCAGCCTCAGAGGTGTCAGTCGCAGGAGTGCTAGTTCAAGTAGGCGATGAAAAAAACAAGTCCATCATCTACTATATTAAAAAAAATCTCTCAAGGCCACCTCTCAAGTACAATCACGAAGAGAAACTCTCCCTAGTGGTTTTCCTCGCAATTCAAAAGCTACATCACTATATCCTACTTCGAACTACCAAGGTCGTGGAAGACTATGATCCTATGCAATACTTGCTTAGTCGATGTGAGATCAATGGAAAATTTTCTCATTTGTTCGTCATTCTCCAAGAATACGATCTCGATTTCATCACTCCCAAGAGAAAAAAATCCCTTATCCTGGAAAACCTCATTGTAGACCTTCCATCAAACTCAATGTTAGAAAAATAGGAACGCAGAGCAATAAAATAAAACAAATGCAGAAATAAAACACAGAAGATACATAATACAATAGAGACACATATATACATGGTTCACCCAGTGAGGGCTACGTTCACCACAAAAATTTCCAGGTCCTTCCATTTTATTATCCATCAAAATGAAAGGATACAACCTACAACACACTCACAGTAACTTTATCTTCTTTCTCTCATAGTATCCTCTCTCAGAATACAATATTCACTCACACATGCACATCCACAATACAATTCGCTCATAAAAAAGAATTTCCTTCTAGGGAAAAATAAATAAAAAACCTAACATAACTTCTACCTTCAAATCCACGGCCTTATATGAATGGTCCATATTGACTATGAAATTACAATATTTTACAAGGAAATTTTCCCAAAATTTTCCTTAGGGGCTCCACTCTCAGACCCCCTTCATTCTAGGGCTAGCCCTTGAACCCTATGTAGAAGGGGGATAGGAATACCTACATATAAATCAGTTTTATAATCAGGATCCACAACCAACACTCATCTAACCCCCCTGTCAATGAAAAATTCGTGGATGAACATCTCTTCATGATTTCATCGGATGACCTATGGTATGGGATATTCTTGTTTATCTTCGTACAAAAAAATTTGGCCTTCATATCTCCTGAGACGACCACCATTGTATCTATCACTAAGCTTCCTTCTACCTCCTTATAGGATATTTCCTCTATTGCAGAGGGGTAGACATGTTTCTTTTTCATTGCCTCACCATTGAAGAGGAAGAAAAAGTCTTCAATGATTTCCACAATGGGGCATGCATGGGTCACCTCTCTGGCATGTCCATTGTTGAGAAAGTGATTTGGAATGGTTACTTTTGGCCCACTTTGTTTCATTACTGCATCCATGCCATCAAGTGTTGTGAAAAGTTTTGATTATACACTCACAAAACTGAGCACCACCTGCTCCTCTCTGTCCCATCATAACGATAAGTCCCTTTTGTAAATGGGGCATTGATTTCATGAATTGCAAACCCCATCCAGTAATGGGGACAAATATATAGTAGTCACTATCTACTACTTCACATAATGAGCAGAGGCCATGCCCACATTCAATATTACAGTCGACACGGCTGCCCACTTCATTTTTAATGATGTCATTACTCGTTTTGGAGTCCCTCTCCAACTAGTTTCTGACCATGGTAAACATTTTGAAAATGAAGTGTTCATTGATTTATCCGCCAAACTCAGATTTACTCATGAATTCGCCTCACTGTACTACCCCCTATTGAATAGGAAGGTTGAAGCCATAAATAAATTCTTGAAAACCAAGCTCCAATGTACTATCAATAAGCATAAGACCAACTGGCATCACATGCTCTTCTCGACCTTATGGGCATATCATACTAAAGTCAAAATGGCCACCGGTTTCACAATGTTCCATCTTGTTCATGGGGTAGAAGTTGTTCTCCCCATCGAATGTGAAATCCATACCCTATGTACTGTAATCGAAATTCTACCCAATACCACTCCAATGGAGCAGTGATTGCTCAATGTCAAATCTCTTGACAAAGATCGTTGATCCTCTTTACAAAAAAATGAAGTAGCCAAAAAATGGTCCAAAGTCGTCTCTTAATGGAAAGTCAACCTTTGGTCCTTTACCAAAGGTGATCTAGTGTTGGCCTATGACATCTCCCGTGACACTTTAGGCCATGGGAAATTTGAGTCCCTTTAGTGAGGACCTTTTATTGTTCGCTATTGTCTCACTAAGGACGCCTACATCTTGGCTTACCCTAAAGGAGATACACTCAAATACCTTGTCAATGGTTTATACTTGAATAATTTCTACCCTTAAGCGTAGCCACTCTATGTTAGGTTCTTCTTGTACTTTCCTAGTGTTATTAGTCTTTTTTTTCAAAAAACAAAACCTATCACAACATAGGCCTAATCCTTTGTCTTTGTTTTGAAAAATGAATCCTCCACCCTCTTGTTACATTGGGTACATCGATGGTGCCAGTCATTGTATTTAGAATCTTTCTTAAACATCTTGGACCCTTTACACCCCCGACCATGTACTACTCCACTCTAGCGGTATATGTCTAGGTCCCACCACCAATAACCAAGCTGAGTATGTTGTTGTCATTGGCCTTCTCGAAGAAGCCAATCACTACCATATCCATCACCTGAGAATCCTTGTATATTCCCAACTCATTGTCATATAGTTGAACAACATGTATCGCGTCCATGATCCATTCCTATATCGAAAGTATCTACAAGTTAAACTTCTCACTCTAAATTTTGAATCCATTACATTCACACACATACCTAAAAGACTAAACCAAGTCATAGATACCATGGAAAATCAAGTACTCAATTGGAATTTATCACATTAAACATACACATACACTTAATTTCAACATTTGATTTATCTCACATCAAAATAAGTTAACAAAATCATAAAAAGCACATATACTCCAAAAACTGAAAACATCATCATAAAAATATATCTATATATATAAATGGTGACATCAATGTTTCATCCAAAATATACAATCTCCTTGGCCCCATGGTTGGGCCCCAGTATCATACATATTCCCTCAACATATACAAAATGTGAGTCATAACTCCTATACATTGTACAAAATGTGGAAAAATCCCATACAACCTAGAGTTGGCACCTACGGTTCCCATAGCTCTAAAACATCACCAGATAGTGGGTCTGTCGGTGGATCTAGACTAGCCAGGGGATCTCCCCATCCCCCACCCAGGGGAATCTCTCTCTTAGGGATGCAACCAGTCACCACTTCCCACTGCACTATCTCCTGTTGAACCAAGTATCGCCATCCATGATCCTCACCTATGCATTTCTCCAGCATCCGACCATCCTGGATATGCGACCATCTATCCTCGGGAACACCCTCCAACACTAACTTGAATTTCCTTTGTAGATCGTCCATATCTCGATCCATGGTGGTCATTTCCTCCCTCAAAGGAGCATGAGATGGACCTACCCCAGAGTCATCATAGTGGCGACGTTGCCTAGCTCTACCCTCTGCCTACCGCTCCTCATGCTCTCCAACACCAACGAAGTCCATCTCCTAGTCATTTGGACCAACATATACAACATCACACATAAAGATCCATTAATATTTTTTAATATAAAAAATCACAAATCGCAACACATTAGACATACAACACAATACCAACATACCTCAATGATCCCATAACTCACTTGGTGACTGGATGGTGCTGAAAATATATCCCTGAATAAGGGAAATCTAGAATAGTCTATGAAGTATGTCTCCAAACCCCCTCAAAAGTGGGTCTAAAGTCATTCCCTCCCTCCCCACCCCCATGAAGATCCATTAATTGTACCCACCGCATCAACTGAGTGTCATGCATCGAAGGAGAATCCAATATCACCTGAGGGTGTAACACAATCACCCTCTCCAAAAAGAATGCACAAAGGACAGACCTAAACGTGAAACCCCATATCATCGTAGTATCACATATACCTAACTATGCCACCATACACGCACGCATCAAGTGTGCCCATGCATACAACCACCCATCCATTGCCCTCTCAACAATCTCAAGGTGCACTCTGGAAATGCATTGGGTCCCCAGTGACCCAAATATCCTCACAACCATGACAAAAAACTCTTGGGTCTCTAGTGAATCAATTGCACCTATGTTGATAGACCCCCCACTCATTGACCCCTCCTGTGAGCAATTTCGTCTCTCCATCATAGAAACTTTCACCCCAGGAAAAATTTGAGGCTGGGTATCTAACTCTATCCCTCGAAAACGTAGCCATGTGATGAAATAAATGTCTATGTCCACTATAATACAGAGCTCACAACCCCGCACCATAAATAGTTGTTGCTTCAAACTCCACATACCAATGTTGAACTGTATGAGCACCTCATATGACTGTATCAGTGAGAAATAAAAGAATATCAGCAGGCCCACTCAGGACAATCGACATTGAATATGGTGATCCTCCCCTGCTTCTCTACAAAGAGCATCCCAATATGTCTCTCTCCATTAGATAGGCAACCTGTCCTCATACACCTCCACCCAATCCATAAATTGGAGTCAGTTCACATCATCAAGTACAAATCAAAAAATACTAAAACACTTCCCATTGCTCGTCTATATCATTACACGAGCCTGTGCCTTTGTGCAATTATTTCCTAGACAGGCGCACACATTCGTGTGACTATCCCACAAACAAATGCATTGTTTCCATGCAGTTGCACTATAGATAAGCACACATAGTTGTGCGAATGTATCACAGACAATAGCGCACACATGCATGGTTGTTCCTCACCCAATTGTGCCCAATTAGCACGGTTGTCCCCTTGACAATTACGTTATCATGCATACAAAAAACCCTCATCCATAGGCCTTCTTGCATGTAGGAAATTTCCACAGTCATGCACATTATGCACGACTATAGCAATTACTTATGGAAAAAGTGTGTGGCAACCCAATTTTTTACTGAGCGTGTCATCCTAGACACATATAAAAATGGTTTTACAGCCCTCCATACATCCCCCAACCCCAAAAATACAAAAATAAACATATTTGGGACATCTAGACCACTTACCAAACTCTCTCGCCAGTCGAAACAGTGTCTCCACGCTCTCATATCGATCAACAATGCTCCAAAAACTCAACCTCAAACCTCAACACATGCAAGTACAAATGATGTTGCATTATGGGCACCACACTCATATATATGCCCCATTCTCAAACTTCACCACCCTCATTCAAGAGCTTAGGAGATCCATTTTTCACATTGTTCATGGCATAGAGATCCTGACTCTGTCACCTACACATTGGCATCATTTGTTGTCCATTTTATCGCAAATCCACCAAAAAAAAAATCATCACAATACAAGAAATGGTTGAAGACAATACTAGCACAACACATCAATAAGCACACCTCAAGCATTTACAGAACCTATTCAGCAAGAAAACCTATGCAAATAGTCATTGAATTTCGGTGCAAATTTACCAAGTCTTACTTCCACACATTTGTGTTAGCCAACACAGAATTGCATGCACAAATTATGTAGACCAAGCAATTGTCTCCACAAGAACCCATGTAGATGTGAAAATGGGGCATTAATGCATTTGGTCGAGACTCAACCACTTCTAGGTCGAAGTGTACCATGGAAAGACCACAAGATCAACCCAAAATATTTCCTTGGGGCTACAAAAAGGATGGGAAGCACCCTAAAAGGCTTCACATTCACACTATGAGCAGGCTAGTAAAAATCCTGCATTGGTCCTATAAATACATGACCAAGGTGTCCAAAGAAAGAGAAGAATTTTGAGTATTGTTATGCTATTCAATTTGTCTTAGAGAAGTCATATTTCTCCTAGAAATATTTGAGCATTCATAGCAAGTGTTGCACCTCTCTCCTCTTGAGAATTTCAACAATCAAGTCTTCACCATTGTATTTCCATTTTTATCCATTGTTAGAAGAGAGAAAGCTTTATATTTGGGGGACTCAAGAGCCCTCCCAAGGAGGAAGAGGGGACTCATAAGTCCCACTTTTCTCCTAGGTGTTATCAATTTGAATACCACTTTCCATTGGTAGTTATCCCTTTGTCTCATTTGTAAATTTATGTTTGATATTATATGCATGCTTAGTTTAGTTTTTATTGCTTTGTTGTTTGTTTCTTGTTTTCTATTTAGTTGATCCACTAATCAACTAACAAACTGCTATGTTGTCTTTCTTGCCTAACTAGTTGGTTAAGGGGCATCTTTTTTCTCACCCAATTGGAAAAAGGAACCCAATAATCGCCAATATTGTTGGACATTTTTCTATTTTTGGGCCAAGGGGTCCTCCATTCAAACTCCCTTAAGTGAGGTGTACTAGTCTACATCAATGGGTGAAGTATTCTTGATTTTCTCTATGAGGTTTTCCTTGGAAGATATACATTTTTCTAGGAAAGAATCAAATTTGGTCATTCCAAAGTTTCGTCACTCCTTTTTTCCTAATGGGATCAAACAAAATTTAGTGTGAAACCATTATTTGCAGTTGGATCAACCTAAGAAAGAGGCGCATTTACAATTCAAAGTTTGTGTGTGATAAGGTAATAGAGTTCTAAGTTATGCCTTGTAATGTAATTAATCATCCGACCTCCTCTGATCCTAAAAATTTATGAGGTTTCACGTTCAAACTCAATAGTGGCCACCATGAGTATTTTAACATCCCTGGTTTTAGTACCCATAGATTATTATGTAATTATGTAAATGTGGTTTAGGCTACTGAGCTAATATTTTTGGGGTGAAGAGCCTCTATTGATTAATATGGTTGAGTGTCGAACTATGTATTTTGTACATTGAAGTAATTAATAAAAATAATAATCATTGGTTGTGGTACAATCAAGATGGTAACGACGAGTGGCTATGTTTCCACAAGAGAGGTCCAAGGGGTTACCCATTTATATTAATCCAAGACATTTCATATTAAAGTTTACTACCTTTTAAATATCAAAATAGATATTAAAGTGATATAAGAATGGTAGGCGGGAAAGATCAACTCACTAATTTATAACAACATGGGATGAGTACAACCAATTTTTGAGAAATGTGAGAGTCAATCTTGCATGATAAGAAAAGGAAATTTGAGTTCCTTTTTTGGTCAATTTTACATGTTGGTTTTGGGAAGGAAGAGCAGAGCTAAGTGCTAGGAAAGAGAACCATCCATGGTGTATGTTAAAATATCCATGAAAGGGATGATGTATGTGCCAAGAATTAGGATGTAAGCCTATAATTTAATTTCTTGTTGAGGAAATGGATCAAGAGTCTCGAGAAGGATATTATGATCACTCCTAGAGAAAATGAGAGTTCTTGGAGTCCCCAACTGTGATATTCTTGGCCATCCAAGTGTGTTGAAGCCCTAGAGAAAAGTGGGAAGGCCCGAGGGACTGTGTGGTAGGGAAGGGGGATCCCATTCCTTGGGTTGTGTAGGTTTAAGGGAAGAGCGTTGGTGGATTGGAATTTTTGTTGCAGTAGAACTTGGGCTTTGGGTTGATAAAATTGAAGAGTGGATAGATAAGAGGGTCAAACCTCCTTTTGGACTCATAGCCTCAGCTCGAGGGTGGCCTACTGGGAGGAATGTCCCTATACAAGAGAATTTAACTCAGATTTGGATGAAATTTAAGGGGTGTTTATGCAATCAAGAGGGATACAAGAATGTTAGTGAGGATGGCTAGATAATTTTTCTTTTGTTTTATGAAAAGCACAAATTAGTGAATTTTGAAGATCTGGTCGTAATCAGTAATTGGGGATCAGATAATTATGAAATATTTATAAATAGCTCAAAAATTAGGCATGAAGATACCCATTTGGAGTTCTGGAAAAATTCAAAATGGTTTGGTGTAGATAAGCCCAAACAGGGAAAAATCCATTATTCTCGGGTGCATTTTGGGGATATCTAAAATGTTTGGAGGAGGAAAAGGGACCCCATATCACCAATCTAGAAAAATTTATTTATTCAACAGTTCATATGCTCATCAATCTAAACAACTTTGTATTTAGGGATTTTTTGTCAGTTTTGCTCCATTTAGGAGAAACGGTTTTTCACTAAAAATAAATGAAAAAGGACAAAGTTTCCAAATACAAATTGATGCAGAAGTTAGAAGGAGAATCAAATATTGAATATGATAGTTTATGTGCATTCAAAATCATGAATAGTATCATCATCTGATATAATAAAAAAAAATATTTCCATATTTTCTTCTACAAGACGTAGAAGTTAGCCCTTGGGATTTTTTATACCAGTGAAGCAAGCACAAAAAGGATGAAATAGTTGATTTTAGAGAGCCATAAATTTCATATCTGAAATCAAAATAAGGCATGAGCATAGCCATTGGAAAGGAAATCTAGAGAAAAACATGATAGAAGGATTTAGTTCTCTAAGGAAGCATCTAGTTGTTTGGTAAATCTACATGAAAAAGGGAAAATAAACTTTGTGAACCATGCAATTTCTCAATGTGAAAGTTTCCAAACAATGTCAATTTTGGGAAAACATTTCTATATAGGTAAAGGAAATATGTCACTATCAGGTAACAAAGAGTGCATATACTAATGATAGTGCCTATGTAAAGGTATAGAGGTGCATTTAGAGTGTGTCAACTTTGAAAATAAATAGGGGTTGAGTTTTAAATAACAGGGTATTGTTGATGACCAAGGGAACACACAAGTAGAGAATGTTATGTCAAGAACCTATTGATGGGATGATTAAGTACATTGGATTTTTCATCTTTGATACATCATGTTAATTATATGGAATTTTCGAGCTCCACAAAATCCTTGGATGTTTTAGGCATTGGTTTTCCAGTTGCAAAATATGGCTTGTATGTAATAGAATGTTGACACATAGTTATTCAAAAAGTTCCTATACTATGCAAGGATATTAATCTTTATTAAAAGGACAATATGAAATTGGGCATTTTTGTAGAGGTGTTGGAAGATTTATCAACAAAAAGTATTGATGATGTAGGTTGTCTACTCTTGAATAAAGACAAGTTACAATAGGGGGGAGGGAAAGAACTTGATATTGTTGATGACATAGG
>ML787727.1:37556-55001 GCA_009831015.1 Picea engelmannii
TTTAAAACTTTTTCTGAGTGAGGTATTTCGTCAAACACTTTGTTGATCTACCTTTTAGATGTGTTTATATGTGTGTATGCAACAAATAACAGAAAGAGATAACCATGGAACATACCTCAACCATATGCAGTAAAATAGACAAGCCAAAACATCTCAATTTTTCTTTATTCATAAAATAGAGAAACCTACTACAATGAAGATGTCGATCTGGAATGCTCAACAGATGGCCAAGAATATAGACAATAGATAAGAGTTGCTACAAAATTCTCCCGCTAATACAAAAGATGCCTCCAAAGGCTGAATAAGAAATGAAGATCAATACAAGCAGATATGAATGTCAAACTCTCCAGCTGAAGAATGCCACGCTCCAATAGAAGGATGAAACCCTCAATAACTCGGCCCTGTTGTCAAAAGTGTCCAATCACCCTAATAAATATGCCAACTGATAGATTGGGTGATGGTAAGAATAACCCAGGTGACCGAATCTCCAAGATCCCTCTCAATCTCTGTAGATCTAAAATCCCCCATTGAATGGTGCGCCCCACTAGATGACTGAAACCCTAGATAATTCGGACCTGCTGAAGGAGGCATCCAAATTCTCTGAAACTCTTCAGAACTATAGATCAGGACACTACAAGTCACTAGGTAAAGTCTCAGGGTCAAATTTGAACTGTAACCCCTCCAAACGGACTAGATCTGGATCTCAAAAATGCCCTCCTTCTCTTCAATTCGCCCCACTGCTCAAGAAATAATCTGAGCCATAAAACTGTCTCAGAAAGCACTAGATTTGATGTCCAAGGCCCTGCAATGAAAACCCAAGTGATAGAATCCTCAACGGCCCTGCCAATATCCTACAACGAATCTCTCTCCAAAGATGGTGCACCCCTCTTGCTGGAATCCCTCAACTGGTGCACCCTCTCTCTATCTGCACATGAAATTGATGTAGAATCCTCCTGCAACTAAGTAGATCTGGAACTAGAATGTTGTGGGAGAGTATTTCATCTTCGATACCAATCTTGGGACAAGCTAGGTGGAATCTTTCAGCACCGAATCGTCCTTTAGGGTTTGTTAAGTCAAAACCCTCAAAATCCCCAAGAGATGGGCTCACTAGCTAAAGCTAGATATCAAATTAAGATCATACATGAATGAATGAGAAGAGGCCCTTGCCTTTCCTTTATACCTTTTGTCTCACCTTGTCCCTCCAAAGTGACTTTCATTTTATTAATATTTAATTAATTAATTAAATCACTTTAATTAATTAATTAACATTTTTTCCTTTGAAAAGCTCCTTATCTCTCTTTATGGCTTCCCTGGCCACTAAAAGTCACTTATAGCCATCCCATCCTATAGTGTTTCTCCTCCTGATTCCAATGAGCTATTACACTGAGAGGTTCCTCCAATTAATGTGCCCAAAATGACCTCTTTAGTGAATTCCATTGACTTATAGCTCAAAATAGTCAAAATTATGGAAATCGTCAGAATGCAATGAAACCAAAGCCAACCTATGAAGAATGGATCAAAATGATGGAATATTATCATAAATGCAATATGGACCCCACAATGCCTCTCAAATACCCATGTACTCGCTATAGCATCCATCTGACTTCTCTGGTCATCATAAATCTCTACCCTGTGATGATGTCCCAAAGTGGGGACATTACAGTAATAGATGGGCATGATGAGAAGATGTTGCAGAGAAGATTCGAATAAGCTCAGAAGAGATAGTGAAGAGGAGTGTTGGAAAGAATAGCGATGGAAAATATCAGCATGATCAACAACAGTGATCGTTGGATCAACAATTCATAATTCTTGATGACTGTCAGATCTCAATGTAGACAAGAAGAGTGCGCAGATATGGAGGATAGATCTCGAGCGCTAGATCTGAGTGCAAGAATTGACCATCGTAGGATCTAGGAGAATCTGCACGATATTTAAAAGTGCAAGGTGAAGCGAGTTCACGAAATCTCGAAATCCCGATGTAGACACAATGAACACTTGCGAAATCAAGAAAAGATCTTGACTGTCAATACACCAAAAGATGTGGACCGTTGATGTAAGCTCAATTTCAGAGTTTTACCTATCGCGACTTGGAGTGACAAGAACCTCCATCGAAGGAATCATGAGATGCGAATTCACGATGAGATTTGGACCGTAGATTCATCAAGATCGTGGACTGTTGATCTAAGATTCATTTCGGAGTTTTGCCTATCTCAACTTGGAGTGACAAGAACCTCGATTGAAGGAATCGTGAGATGTGAATTCAAGATGAGATCTAGACCATAGATTCATCGAGATCGTGGACCATTGATCTCAGCTCCATCTCGAAGTTTCGTGAATCGCGACTTGGAGAGGCAAGAAACAATACCATAGGAATGCCGAAATCGCGATATGTGAAATTTTGATTTAATTATAGCCGTCAGATCAAGGTGTGATCTGGACCGTTGATCTGACTACATTTCAGAGTTTCACGAATCACGACTTGGAGAGGCAAGAAACATAACCACAAAAACGTTGAAATCGTGATATGCGAAATCGCGATATGATCTGATCCATTGAATTAAGATCAGATCTGGACTGTCGAATCATAGGACAAGTCACTGACTTGGAGTCAATGGAGCATGGTGTGGAAAATCGTGAGATGCGAGATCACGATAAGATCTAGACCATTAGATCTATGGAGATTTCAATCGTCAATCAGACTCGATGAAGTTTATAAACTTGTGAAATATGAAGTGCCTTTTGGCATAGCCCATGGTCACCATCAGTGGTCACGAGAAGGGAAGGAGTCAGTTCAGATAAGCTCCATTTCGTAGTTTCAAGGATTGTGACTTGGAGAGTTGAGATGCCTCATCTCCAGATTCACGAAATGCAAATTCGCGAAAAGAACTTTATGCATAAGCTCTTGGTCATGGCCATGGTCATATAGAGGAAGGAGCTAGTGCAGAAAATCTCTGTATCAGAGTTTTGGAGATTGCGATATGAAGCATCGAGACACTTGGCCATAGGACTGCCGAAATGTCGAAACTTGATTTAAAGGCAAGATTAATAAAGTTCATCCAACGGTGCAGATAAACTTGAATATGATCGGAGGGCTACTATTCTCTCTCATAGTTAATTCATCAGTTATGAATCAGTTAGCAAAACTGATTCATGATTCTTGATCGGTTGGCGTTTTAGTTGCTTGAACGGTTTTTATTTTGGCTCAGAAGATTCGAAGTGTAACTGTTGTGGGTGTGATGCATAAAAGAAAATAGATACAGACTGTGTGGAGTTGGTTGTTCTGGACAAAAAATGAATTAAACTATAAGAAAGGGAAAATCACAATATGCACAGTGTGAGACTGACAATATGCGCAGTGTGAGATAAAACGTAGAGAAGAGTAATAGATAAGGAAAAGACTTGAAGTAGAGCAGAATGACAGAACAAGTTGAAGCAGGGAAGAATTGTAGAATACATAAAGGAAGAGAAGAATTGCAAAATAGTTAGAAGAAGACCAGATTTACAGAACAGAGAAGAAGTGTTAATAATCGATTTATCTGTTTAGTTGGTTGTTTAATTATTCATTTATATTCCAGGGTGGTTGGGAGGTGCTAGGGAGGACTTTTGTCATCAGAGGTTCAAGTGGGATCTTGAACATAGGGAGATGTAGCTTCCATATGGTTACATCCAGAGAAACCAGGGTGGTAGGGTGGTGCAAGGGAGAACAAGTGTTCTCTGTTATACAGGTTGGAACATGTGTAACTGGAAGTTGGTGCTGGAACATTAGGGGAGTTGGTGCTTCCTTCTAGTGGGTGCTAGAGAAACAAGAGAGTCGGTGCACTCAAACAAGTTGCAGCTTGTAAAACAGAGGTAGCAGCCTCACATTGAGTTGGTGCTCAATTATAGATGATGTATAGAACTTAAAATACTACCTATCATTTAGAAGAAGAAGAGGTTTTCTCCCTTTATGGGTTTCCTCGTGAAAATCTGTCTCTATGTATACCTTATGTGTGACTAATGCCCATTACTTTTATTATCCATATGTTGTATAATATTGATGATCACTTAAAGAAAATTCAAGAATGGTCTAATAGATTTATTATTATTTAAGCACAGTAACAACTAATTCACCCCCCCTCTCAGTTGTCTTGGTAATTTCAACAATTGGTATCGGAGTTGGTTCCTTTTATTCAAAGGTAGATATGTAAGATTAAACATGACAAGTCATGAAGGGACTTCAGCCTCTAAGCCCCCTCTATTTGATGGAACAAATTTTTCCTTCTGGAAGATTAGAATGAGAAAATATTTAATGGCCTTGGGTGCTAATGTTTGGGATATAGTAGAGACTGGATATACAAAGCCTGTTGTGCTAGCCTCCAAGGAAGATAATTTAGAGTTTAGTTTTAATGCTAAGGGAATGAATGTTATCTTGAATGGACTTGCTGAAGCTGAGTTTGTAAAGGTGATGCATCTTGAAACTGCCAAAGCAATGTGGGATAAACTTATTAGCAGTTATGAAGGAAATGAGAAAGTAAAAGATGTCAAACTTCAAACATACAGATTGAAATTTGAACAACTAAAGATGAATGAAGATGAAACCGTTAGCAAGTATTTTTTAAGAGTTGAAGAACTTCTGAATTCCATGAAGGGTCTTGGTGAGAAGTTTGACGAATCACTCTTAGTTCAGAAGATTTTAAGATCTTTACCTGATAAATTTAATCCAAAAGTCTCTACAATAGAAGAATTAAGTGATCTTAAAACTCTGTCCATTGATCAACCCCTAGGAACTCTAACTGCATATGAAATGAGAATTAACAAAGATAAATCAAGTACTAGAGAAGCATCTTTTAAACAAGACAAGAATACTGATTCAGAATTAGATGATATTGAGGCAAAATTTGTGAGAAGGTTAAAGAAAGGATCAGGAAAATATCAAGGCAAGTTACCCTTCAAATGCTTTAATTTTGGTAAGATATGTCATTTTGCATCTAAGTGTCCCCATCAGAAAAAGGACCAAAACTCTGATGATGAAAAGAAGTATCAATTCAAGAAATATAGTAAGAAGAAAAGCTTGGTTGCAAATAATGACAATTCCTCAGAAGACACCAACAGTGACTCTTCCTATGAAGATAAAGTAAATGGCTTCATGCTTATGGCCAAAGTGGATTATGATAATAAAAGCACAAGAAGTGATGATAATGATGAAGAAGCTGTGGTTGATATAGAAGGAGAACTGATCACTGCACTAGAAGAAATTGATAGACTCGGAATTAAGAACAAAAAGCAAAAACAATTGTTGACACAGTTCAAGAAGGACAATAAAAAACCTGATGAAGACTTTGCTCTGTTGAAAGTGGAATTAGAAGAGGAAAAGAAAATAGAAGACATACTGAAACAACAATTGTTAGAGAAGAAAGTCAGGTGTGAAGCCTTAGAAGAAGAGATATTAAAAACCAGAAAAGAAATGGAGAAGTTTAAAGGATTGTATCACCAAAATCTGCCAAGTATTAAAACCTCAGAAGGATTAACCTTCATTCTAAATCAGCAAATAAATTCAAAATTGAAAGTTGGATTGGGATATGAAGAAGGATCAAGTAGTGATCATTCAAGTAATACAGAAACTATCAAGTTTGTCAAATCCTCAAACATTGACAATAGTCACTCTGTAGAAACAAAGAAGGAAAATAAGCCACCAAGAAGGAATGAAAGAAAAAGCACCAAAACCAAATTTGTAGATCAGAAATATTATCGGCATGAAATAAATCGACCTCCTCAAAGAAGACAGATTTTTTCAAGGTACAAAGATTTTTTCTATGGTTATTGTTTTTTCTGCTCTAATTTTGGTCACAAAGCTATAAACTACTCTTTAAGATTTAGATATGAACAATCAAGATATTCAATGAATAACTATCTTCCACAACAAAGATTGAGATAGCCAAGCAACAAACAATCACAGACTATAAATCATGTGATGACTGGGAGAAGGAAACAGGTGAAATGCAACAACAATTATAAGCATAACAATCATTATGATCTATTATTCAGTGAACCAGAATGTTACAACTGCCATAATTATGGACATAAAGCTACAGACTGCCACTTAAAGAATTACAAGTCAAAGTTTGGAAGAACAAAGTAGATGACAAGTGTGGACTAGTGCTATCAGCCCAAAGAAAAAAGAAAAAGTAAGTTTCTAACTCTAAGTGATAGCAAATCAGGGAATGTAACTTTTGGAAATGATGCACCAGAAAAGATAAAAGGTAAAGGAATTGTAAGTTTGAGTAATGGAAAAAGGAAAGCTCAAGATGTGTTGTTTGTAGAAGGTTTGAAACATAATATGCTTAGTGTCAGTCAAGTCTGTGACCGAGGGTGTGAATTTTTTTTTACCTCTAAAGACTGTAGAATAAAATATGTGGATTCACGACAGCTAGTTGCAAAAGGTATAAGAACAGAAAACGATGTCTATGTATTAAAAGAAGGAAAATAAGAATGTCACTTAAGCAAATATGATGAAAGTTGGTTGTGGCATAGGAGACTTGGTCACCTAAATTTTGATCACATAATCAAACTCAGAAACAATGGGGCAGTAAAAGATCTTCTGAAGATATCAAAGCCATATCACTCTACTTCTAAACCCTGTCAGATAGGAAAACTTACTCGCACTCAGTTCAAATATAAAAACTTTCCTTCAACAGAAAAACCTCTCCAGTTAGTACATATGGATCTATGTGGACCATCAAGGAAAGAAGGTACAGGAAAAGAAAATTACTTTATGTTAATTATTGATGACTATTCTAGACTAACTTGGGTTGCCATTTTGTAAGAAAAATCTGAAGCATTTGAAAAATTCAAAGTGCTTAAGGCTCTGACTGAGAATCAAACAGGAAAAAAATTAAAGGCAGTAACGTCTGATAGAGGAGGAGAGCTTAGTTCATGGAACTTCAAAGAGTTATGTGATAAACATGGGATCAAAAGAGAGTACACAATTCCAAGGACTCCACAGCAAAATGGAGTGGTTGAGAGGTAGAATAGGTCAGTACAACAAATGGCAAGATCAATGATGAATGAAAGGAACATGCCTCAGACATATTGGGTGGAAGCAATTTATATGACTATTCATATCCTTAAAAAATCTCATCTTAGGCCAGAGATTTTTTAAGGATATGAATAGTCATATAAATTGCTTCCACCCAATATGTCTGAGGCATGTTCCTTTCATTCATCATTGATCTTTCCATTTGTTGTACTGACCTATTCTATAAGACTCCTTATGAACTATGGTTTGGAAGACCTGCTTCAATCAAGCATTTTAAAGTCTTCGGGAGTAAATGTTATGAACAATGATGAAAATATTAGCAAATATGATGATAGGGTTGATGAAGGTATCTTCTTGGGTTATGCTACAAATAGTAAAGGGTACAGATGCCACAATAAGAGACTGCATAAACTAGTTGATTGTATAGACATAAAAGTTGATGAAGAAATCCTGGTCAAGAATGTAGGCAAGTGCTAAACCAAGAATATAAGATATAGTTGAAGATGAAGATGAACAGACCCAAGGACCAGAAAAGGAAGAATCTAAATCAGATGAAGATACAAATACTCAGACTAACACAAATTAGTGGAAAGAAGCAAAATCACCTCTCGGAATTATTAGAAGGAATCATCCTGAAAATCGGATAATTGGGGATATAAATAAAGGAGTTTAGACAAGAAGGAAATTGATTAAAGACTTAGAACAATCTCATGTTACTTTTTTATCTATGACTGAACCTAAAAAAAATTATGAAGCCAGCAAGCATGATGATTGGATTAGAGCTATGAATGAAGAACTAGATCAAATTGAGAAGAACAATACTTGGGAGATTGTCCCTAGACCTGAAAATAAAAATATAATAGGTTCCAAATGGGTGTTCAAGAATAAAATGAATGAAAAATGACAAGTTGTTATAAATAAAGCCAGATTGGTCTGTAAAGGATATGCACAAGTTGAAGTTCAGGACTTTGTTGAAACTTTTGCACCAGTGGCAAGATTGGAAGCCATCATAATGTTTCTTGCTTATTCATGTCATAAGAACTTTAAAGTTTATCAGATGGATGTTAAATTAGCATTTCTTAATGGAGATCTAGAGGAAGAAGTATATATGGAGTAACCTGAAGGATTCTCATTGACAGATAATCCTAATTATGTTTATAAGTTGAAGAAGGCCCTATATAGACTAAAACAAGCACCACGAGCTTGGTATTATAGACTAGACAAATTATTACAAGAAAAAGGGTTCAAGAGAGGTATTGTTGACAGTAACCTTTACATTAAGTCTGAAGGTGATAATTTACTAGTTGTTTTGGTTTATGTAGATGATATTATTTTTGGTTGTACTAATGAATCATATGTCCAGTGGTTTGCTAACTCTATGCAAACAAAATTTGAAATGTCTATGATAGGAGAACTGTCATATTTTCTTAGCTTACAAGTAAAACAAAGTTCTGCAGGAATATTTATTTCTCAAAAAAAATATTTGAAAGAGATGTTGAAGAAATTTCATATGGAAGATTCCTCTCCAGTTAGCACACCTATGGTGGTTGGTTTCAAGCTCAGTAAAAATGATGTTTCACTAGATGTTGATCAAAGGACATATCGCTCTATGATAGGCAGTCTTTTGTACATCACAGCATCCCATCCTGATATAATGCAAGTTGTTAGAATGGTAGGTCATTATCAGTCTACTCCTAAACAAAGTCATTTGGTAGCTATCAAAAGGATATTCAAATACTTGAAGGGAACAATGACTTATGGTCTGTGGTATCCCAGAAATCAGAATTTCCAGTTAACTGCTTATTCATATGCAGATTGGGCAAACTGTGTTGATGAGAGAAAAAGCACCAGTGGAGGAGCATTATTTCTGGGTGACTCATTAGTTGCATGGCTTAGTAAAAAGCAAGGATCCATTTCATTATCAACTACAAAGGAAGAATGCATTGCTACTGCTACTTGTTGCACACAAATTTTATGGATGATACAAACTCTTGCAGATTTGAAGGTAACTTACACTGATCCCATTCCAATTCACTGTGATAACACCAGTGCCATTAGTGTCTCCAAGAATCCTGTTCTTCATTCCAAGACTAAGCATATTCCAATAAAGTACCATTTTCTCAGAGAACAAGTTACAAATAGAAATGTTCAACTGAATTATATACCCTCTATAGAATAGATTGCAGATATATTTACAAAACCATTAGCAGCAACCCCTTTTGGATATCTTCGTCAAAAGTTGGGGGTTATAATTTCTTTTGTCTAATTTGTTCACCTGGTCAGGGAGAATACTTATTGCATATCTGGTGTATTTATAAGATGATTCTAGTTGACATGGGGAGCATGTTTCTTCTTTGACATTGATGTCAAAGGGGGAGAAAAGAGTCTGGGAGGAGAGTCTGAATGCATGTGGGTGCTTGTGTTGCCATCAATGCCAAAGGGGGATATTGTTGGCAAATATTTAATAGATAGTGAATGCTTGTCATTTATGGCAAGTACATCAATGAAGATGGCATGAGTACAGAAAGTATGTAAAGATGGGCATTATGAGAATATTTTGCAGAGAATATTTGAATAAGCTCAAAAGAGATAGTGCTAAGGATTGTTGGCAAGAATAGTGATGGAAAAGATCAGCATGATCAGTAGCACAGTGATAATGGGGGAGGAGCAGCAACAGTGATCATTGGATAAACAATTTAAAATTCCCGATGACTGTCAGATCTCAATGTAGACAAGAAGAGTAAACAAATATGGAGGATAGATATTGGGCATTAGATTCAAGCACAAGAATCAACCATCGTAGAATCTAGGAGAATCTGCACGATCTTTAAAAGTGCAAGGTGAAGCAAGTTCGCGAAATATCGAAATCCCGATGTAGACACAATGAAGACTTGCGAAATCACGAAAAGATCCTGACCGTCAATACACCAAAAGACATGGACCGTTGATCTAAGATCCATTTTGGAGTTTTGCCTATCACGACTTGGAGTGACAAGAACCTCCATAAAAGGAATCGCAAGATGCAAATTCACGATGAGATCTGGACCGTAGATTCATCGAGATCGTGGACCATTGATCTAAGCTTCATTTTGGAGTTTCACCTATCGCAACTTGGAGTGATAAGAACCTCCATCAAAGGAATCACGAGATGCGAATTCATGATGAGATCTGGACCATAGATTCATCGAGATTGTGTACTATTGATCTCAACTCCATCTCGGAGTTTCATGAATCGTGACTTGGAGAGGCAAGAAACAATACCATAGGAATGTCGAAATCATGATATGCGAAATCATGATTTAATCGCAGCTGTCAGATCAAGGTGTGATCTGGACCATTGATCCCGCTGCATTTCAGAGTTTCTCAAATCGTGACTTGGAGAGGCAAGAAACATAACCACAAAAACACTGAAATCACGATATGCGAAATCGTGATATGATCAGAGCCATTGAATTAAGATCAAATCTGGACCGTCGAATCATAGGACAAGCTATTGACTTGGAGTCAATGGAGCATGGTGTGGAAACTCGCGATATGCGAGATTGCGATAAGATCTGGACCGTCGGACCTATGGGGATTTCAACCTTCGATTAGACTCGATGAAGTTTATAAACTTGTGAAATATGAAGCGCCTTTTGGCACAGCCTATGGTCACCACCGGTGGTCATGAGAAGGGAAGGAGTCAGTTCAAATAAGCTCCATTTTGGAGTTTCGGGGATCGTGACTTGGAGAGTCGAGATGCCTCATCTCCAAATTCACGAAATGCAAATTCACGAAAAGCACATTATGCATAAGCGCTTGGTCATGGCCATGGTCATATAGAGGAAGGAGCTAGCACAGAAAAGCTCTGTATCGGAGTTTCGTAGATTGCGATATGAAGTGTCGAGACACTTGGCCATAGGACTATCAAAATGTTGAAACCTGATTTAAAGGCAAGATTAATAAAGTTCATCCAACGATGTAGATAAACTTGAATATGATCAGAGGGATACTGTTCTCTCTCATAGTTAATTCATCAGTTATGAATCAGTTAGCAAAATTGATTCATGATTCCTGATCGGTTGGCGTTTCAGTTGCTTGGATGATTTTTCTTTTGGCTCAGAAGATTCGAAGTGTAACTAATGTGGGTGTGATGCATAAAAGAAAACAGATACTGACTATGTGGAGTTGGTTGTTCTGGACGAAAAATGAATTAAACTGTAAGAAAGGGAAAATCATAGTATGTGCAGTGTGAGACTGAAAATATGTGCAGTGTGAGATAAAACTCAGAGAAGAGTAATAGATGAGGAAAAGACTTGAAGCAGAGAAGAATGACAGAACAAGTTGAAGTAGAGCAGAATTGTAGAACAGGCAAAGGAAGAGAAGAATTGCAGAACAGTTAGAAGAAGACCAGATTTACAGAACAGAGAAGAAGTGGTAAGAATCGATTTATCTATGTAGTTGGTTGTTTAATTATTCATTTACATTCCAGGGTGGTTGGGAGGTGCTAGGGAGGATTGTTGTCCTCAGAGGTTCAAGTGGGAGCTTGAACACAGGGAGTTGTAGCTTCCATCTGGTTGTAGCCAGAGAAACCAGGGTGGCAGGGTGGTGCAAGGGAGAACAAGTGTTCTTTGTTATACAGGTTGGAGCCTGTGTAACTGGAAGTTGGTGCTTCCATCTAGTTGGTGTTGGAACATTAGGGGAGTTGGTGCTTCCTTCTAGTGGGTGCTAGAGAAACAAGAGAGTTGGTGCACTCAAACAAGTTGCAGCTTGTAAAATAGAGGTAGTAGCCTCACATTGATTTGGTGCTCAATTATAGATGATGTACAGAACTTAAAAGACTGCCTATCATTTCAAAGAAGAAGAGGTTTTCTCCCTTTATGGGTTTCCTCGTGAAAATCTATCTCTATGTATACCTTATGTGTGACTGATGCCCATTACTTTTATTGTCCATATGTTGTATAATATTGATGGTCACTTGAAGAAAAATTAAGAATGGTCTAATAGATTTATTATTGTTTAAGCATAGTATCAACTGATTCACACACCCCCCCCTCTCTGTTGTCTTAGTAATTTCAACAATATTCACATGAAAAGAGTACACGAGAGAAACGGGATTCTTAAAGAAAGTAAATATGTGCATTATAATACAAGATTATTAACCAAGATAGTAAATGATCTCATAAAACAACATTTCTATCATAGTATTCATCAAAGTAAGACACGTTATTTAGAATAAGGAAAGAATATAAGGACTACATGTGGAATAGAACTTTAAATGATCATTCCATTAAGATCCAAAAAATATTTTGATAGACACATTTGAAATCTCATGCTTAAACTTAAAAGTATGAGAAATAATTAATGTAATGTCCCGAATAGTTCTTTGGGAACCTCAAAAAATAATAGATGTTTTTGTTAAAAAGAATAATATATGTAAAGTTCATAAAAGTAAATTGTATTTTCCCTTAAAAGAGGACTAGTATTGGGCTCTTGCGGACAATGAAATTAAACAAATGATTGGATGATTTGGATTATTTTTGGCACGAAATGAGAGCGGAGATATAATAAAGAAATGCACAGAAATATCGCAGATATTCAATAATATAACATAAATGTATCAGAGATGAAACCATAAACATAGATATATAGTAATACATGATTTCTATTAATCAAATAAATGTATAGAGACTGTAAAAATACAGAGTGAAAGACTCACTAGAATGGTGGCAGCTTATCTCTGAGAAGAGATGTGACGGCTACTCGCATTCGCAAGAAGATGATTACAATGAGGCTCTGAAGGCCTTTTTACAATAAAAAAGAATGCCAAAAACCATAGACATACAAAAACCTAACCCTAGGAGATGAAGCACCAAAAGTCATGTGGGCCCCGTTTGGGTAAGTTAGTACATTAACTTCCCGAGGTCGTAACTTTCGCATATGATCTCCGTTTAAGGGGTATGATAGCTCGTTGGAAAGGTATCATCAAGGTGATTCATTTTGGGGGTTAAATCATGCTATAGGATATCATTGAGAACCTAGATCTCAAAAAAACCTTCATTTGGGCCCTCCAAATGGCCCCAGAAGTTAAAAACTGCTAAAAATAGTAAATTGCCAAAATTGCCAGAAAATTGTTTTGAGCCAATCGGAAAAGGTGGGTGGCCATCGATATCCACCTGGATCAATCCTCCCTCCTTAGGAAGAAATGGTCTACATTGCATTGAGTTCCTGGGGGAGAGGGAAAAGCGTTTGCTAAATCTGCATCTTGGTGAGTTTCTTGCCTTGTTGGAGACATTGCGCTGTTCGGTTTGTGGAAGTTTGTCACGAACATGTTGAGGTTGAGCCTGTTCAACAAGTTGGGATACATGAGAGGATGGTGTGCAGAAGGAATATTTGTGCTTTGTTGCAACCTTTTCCACCTCCTTCTGTTGGATAGAAGGTGCTTGGGGTGAGGCTATAATGTCCTTCTGTACCCCTTTTGAATAGATTGTGAAGAAGCTGAATTTTGTAGTATGAGATACTACCTTGTGGAACTTTTTAGGTGGAACAGTAGTGGGAACTACCTCTGGTATTTTGTAGATATGACCCCCCATAGAAACAATGACACTGCGAGGTCGAGACTCATAAACATCATGGCGCTTCCACATATATTGTTGGCCCAAGAGAACATCACAAACATCCAATGGGGCAACATCACATAACACCTCATCCTTGAAGGGTTGGATGTCGTATGACAATCGAAACTATTGGTTGACACGAAGATCTCATCCTTGGTTAAGCCACCCGATGTTGTATGGTTGCGGGTGTGGTGTTGTCGACAATCCCAATTGTTTGATGACCTCTGCTGAGATGAGGTTCTTCTAGCTTCCTCTATCAACAATAAAATGAAACGAGGTCCCCTTCACCCACATCTGTGAATGAAAAAGGCGCTCCCCCTCTTCAGGATCTGTTGGTTCTTCTGGTTGAATTGATGCAGTAATGACAATAGCAGTGGGGTCTATGTCAATGATCTGTCCTTTACCAGTATTTTCAGAATCAGATTATGAATCAGGGTTCGGTTCCTTGTCTTTAATCTTGGCCACCAATGACTATTTTTAGCGACATTCATCGGTGTTGTGCCAGGTGCTTTTGTGGAAATCACACCATTTTCCGATGTCCTTCTTTGTCTTCCCGTGACCCTTCTTTTCTTGTGTCTTGGACTGGTATTCGGGAGACTATTTGTTAGGGTCATCTTTGTCATACTTTGGTTGTTGCAGATTTGCAGACCCGAACTCCTGTTTGTTCTAGTGCTTAAATTTCTGCTCGATTTTAATAGCATATCGATAAGCAACATCAAGTGATGAGATGTCCAGAAAATCCATTTCAGTCTAGATGTATCTGTGTACAGCCCCATGGTATTTCAGAACCAAATGTCATTCAGAGTCTTTGATACCCAGCTTGGTGTGCAAGGTATGGAAGGTATTGGTGAACTCTGAAACCGCTTGGCCCCTCTCTTGCCGCAATGTGGTCCATCTCATGTACTGGTCCTCATAGTTGCCAACATGGTAATATTGTTCCTTTACCGCATCCACAAAAAAATCCCAAGTGGGCTCAGCCCCATATATTCCAGACTCCTTTGTGGAACTCTTCTCCCAGTAAGTTTTCCACCAATGTTTAACATGGGGGAGAGCCTTAAGGAGTGTGAAAATGATCTTTTCTCTATCGAAAATATTGTGAACAGAGAAATAACCTTCTAACAGATTTAACCATTTATCTAGGGCATTTGCATCTATCTAACCTTCAAATATAGGAATATCAAAATTGACCTGTACCTTAAAAGGCGAGGTGCCTCCAAAGTAGTCACTTGATGAAGATGTGCTTGAAGCTATTGGGAGGCATTGAAGGATGTGGAAAAAATTCTCCATCATTTCATCCCTCTGTCGCGCGAGAGCTTGCTCAAGCAACAGACTTATAGGATCGTATGCTCCATAATTTTTCTTTTCTTCTACCATTGAGGGTTTCTTGGGTGTGTGAAAGTGATTTTCCTCAAGAGAGACAAGCTCAAGACCCAAATTGGTATACTCATACCGTGTCGAGGACATGCACTGAAAAAAAAAATGATCAAGAACAACCTACTCTGATACCACTAATCCGAACTATTTTCGGCACAAAATGAGAGTGGAGATATAATAAACAAATGCACAAAGATATCGCAGATATTCAATAATATAACAGATATGCAACCATAAACAAAGATATACAGTAATACATGATTTCTATTAATCAAATAAATGTAAAGAGACTGTAAAAATATAGAGTGAAAGACTCGCTAGAATGGTGGCAGCTTATCTTTAAGAAGAGATGTGACGGCTACTCGCATTCACAAGAAGATGATTACAATGAAGCTTTGAAGGAATTTTTACAATAAACAGGAATTCCAAAAACCCTAGACATCCAAAAACCTAACCCTAGGAGATGAAGCGCCAAAAGTCATGTGGGCCCCATTTGGTTAAGTTAGTACATTAACTCCCTGGGGTTGTAACTTTTGCATACGATATCCGTTTTAGGTGTATGATAGCTCATTGGAAAGGTATCGTTGAGGAGATTAATTTTGGGGAATAAATCATGCTGTAGGATATCATTTATAATCTCAATCTTGAAAAAACTTCATTTGGGCCCTCCAAATGGCCCCGAAAGTTAAAAAATGCTAAAAATAGTAAATTGACAAAATTGCCAAAAAAAAAAATTGAGCCAATCGGAAAAGGTGGGTGGCCACCGATATCCACCCGGATCATTGGAAGAAAAAAATGAGATAATTAGGTGTCGACCTTTGGTTTTCACATATTTTTGCAAGAGGAAAGGAAAAGTGACTACTAACTTAGAAAGAATATGAGGTGAGAGAAAAACAAAGTGACTACTTGAATTACTATGATGGAAGTTCCAAACCATTATTTGCTTGTTGATATGTCTTTAATGTTGAAATATTGGCCAATTCCAATACCAACATCAGATACCCTCATTGACATTAGTGTCAACTTCATAACATTATATCCAATATTGAGCATATTGATCTCCTTTAACATCAATGCCAACACCATGTCCAACATTCTCCCCCTTTGGACTTGATGGAAACATAGTAAAAACCCCTTATTTCTTAATTGGGTTTTACTATTTCTCCTCCCCCTTTGACAATAATGATAGAAGGGACGTTTCTTTTCTCCACCTGAGGTTATACTCCCCATGTCCGTGTACTCCTCCTATGATGAAACTTGTGTAATTCAATTATATATGGAGATTACCCCTAATTTCTGTCTAAGGTATTCAAAAGTACTCCTGTGTAAAGGTTTTGTGAATATGTCTGCAATTTTCTCTTTAGTATCAACATATTCCACTTTGACTATATTTTGAGAAACCTAATCTCTCAGAAAATGATATTTAATTGGGATATGTTTGGTTTTAGAATGCATAACATGATTCTTAGAGAGGTTTATAGAAATAGTGTTGTCACAATTAAGAAGAATTGTATGATCATAATTTACTTGTAGGTATTCTAGGGTTTGTTTCATCCAAATTACTTGAGTGCAGTAGGTGGCAACAACAATTTATTCAACATTTGTTGTTGACAGTCATATAGATATTTTATTCTTACTTATCCATGATACTAGACACTTTCCTAGGAAGAATGCTCCTCCACTAGTGCTCTTCCTATGATCCACACTACTAGCCCAATATGCATCAGTGTATGCATTTAATGTAAAATATTTTTTTTTTGGATACCACAATCCAACGTCCAAGGTAGCTCTTAGATATTTGAATATCCTTTTTACTACCTTCAAATGAGTCTCTTTAGGTGCAGATTGAAATCTGCATATTATTCCTACATCTTGTATGATATCAGGTCTTGTTGTTGTTGCATATAATAGGCTACCAACCATTGATCTGTACATGGTTTGGTCTACCTTTGGTGAATCATCATCTAAGCTTAGTTTACATCTTGTAACCATGGGAGTGCTCATAGGTTTGTAATCTTCCATTAAAAATTTCTTTAGCATTTATTTGATATATTTGGTTTGGGATATGAGTATCCCTGTGTCTATCTGAGTAACTTGTAAACCCAAGAAGAATGTTAATTCACTTAGCATAGACATCTCAAATTATTTTTTCATTTCTGTAGAAAAATGTTTTCTCAGTATATTCAAATTACTTCCAAAAATTATATAATCCACATATACCACAACAACAATCATATTTTGTTCTTCAATTTTGATATATAGGTTGATGTCAATAGTCCCTCTCTTGTATCCTTGTTGTTGTAGATAGTTCTCAAGACTTGAGAACCATGCCCTGGGATCTTGTTTAAGACCATACAAAGCCTCTTTTAGTTTACATACATAATCCTGATTTTTTGTCAACTTAAATCCTTCAGGTTGTTCTAAATAGACTTCTTCCTCTAAGGTTCCATTTAGAAATGC
>ML787727.1:55051-65552 GCA_009831015.1 Picea engelmannii
ATGCAAATGCCAAAAACATTATGATAGCTTCTAATATTTCCACTGGGGAAAATATCTCCTCAAAGTCAATTCCTTCAACTTGGGCATATCCCTTGCATAATAATATGGCTTTTTAATTTATAGTCTATCCATTTTCATTAAGTATATTCTTGAAAATCCATTTGGTCCCTATCACATTTTTGTCTTTTGTCCTTGGGACCAGTTCCCAGGTCTGTTTTTTCTCTAATTGGTCAAGCTCTTCATTCATTGATTTTATCTAATCTTCATTATTGCTATCTTCTGAAAATGATTTGGGTTATACTAGAGAAAGAATTGCATGTTCTTATTCAAATGTAAGTTTTCTTCTAGTTTCTACTTCTGCACTTTTATCCCCTATGATTTGTATTTTAGGGTGATTCTTTTGAACACTTTTTGATGGAACTTTTGGCAAGGGTGTTTTTTACTCATCCTTTTCTTCATTAGTTTGTGGTTAATTCTCTTGTAGTTCTTCAACATATTATTCATTTTGTTATTCACCATCTTCTTCATCATGTTATTCATCCTCTTCTTCATCATCACTAGTTCTTATCCATTCATCAATTTTTTATATATCTTGAGATATGATTTTTCTCAATTTTAGATCATCTACTTTTACATTTTCACTTTCCACTAATTTTTGCAATCTTAGATTATAACATCTGTAAGCCTTTTTGTTTGGTGAGTAACCAAGAAATATCCCCTCATCTAATCTAGAATCAAATTTTCTTAGGTTATCATCATCCCTCGTAATATAACATTCCTCCAAAAGAATTTGAAGTGTTTGACTGATGTTGGTTTGCCAAACCATATCTCATAAGGTGTCTTGTCATGGTTAACTCTAAGTCGTGCTCAGTTGAGTATGTGAATTGTTGTATATACTGCATCTCTCCAAAATTATCTGGAAGTTTGACTTCATTCAACATTGTTCTGGCAGACTCTTGAACATTTTCTTTTTCCTTTCAACAAATCCATTATGTTGAGGAGTTCTTGGAGCTGAAAATTGTATCTTGATTCCATGATCTTCACAAAAATTATTGAATTCGTTAGAGGTAAATTCTCCTCCATTATCTGATCTTAAACATTTGATCTTGAGATCTGTCTCATTCTCCACATAAGATTTGAATGCCTTACACTTTTCAAATTCCTCTGGTTTTTCTCTAAGGAAGTATCCCCAAATCATCCTTGTATAGTCATCAACAATCAACATGAATTAATTTTCCCCTTGTATACTTCTAGTCCTAGTAGGTACATAGGGGTCAGTGTGAGAAAGCTCCAAGGTTCTTGATGTAGAGTATTATTTTGTGTTGAATCTGACTTTCATCTACTTCCTAAGTTGGCAATGCTTACAAACAGGGTCAAAAGGTTTTATAATCTTTGGCATGTCCTTCATTGCTTCTTTTCTACTAGATTTGATCATATTTTTAAAGCTCAAGTGTCCCATTATTTTGTTCCACAACCAACTTTCATCTACTTGACTCATGTAGCATTATTCTTCTTCTTTAATATCTAAAATATATACATTACTTGAGGTTCTTGGTGCAATAACTACTAATTTTCTTGATCCTTCCTTCATGATTTCACATTTCTGGGAGTAGAAAATGAGTATATGTCCTTAATCACAAGTTTGTCTTACACATAGAATATTACGCTTCATATTTCAACTAGTAGCACAATTTCTTCTTTATTTTTCTTGTTTGCCAAAGTGATTATGCATTTTTCAAGTATTTTGGTAGATACATTATCTCCAAATGAGACACTTCCTTTTTCCTTCTTTTTCATATTGAGAATTTTTTTTTATATCCTGTCATATGCTTAAAGCATCCACTATCAATATACCATTGACAATTTGTGTTCTTGGCATACAAGGTTGATTTACATTATGTTATCTTTTCTTCCACATGTTTTTCTTTCCATATATTTTTATCTTTATTGTTGGGAATTGTTGTCTTCAACGATTGCATTGGAAATCTACATTCACTGGATTTATGACCATAATTTTTGCACTTGTGACATTGTAATCTTGTAAAGGATAGAATGAATTATAGTTTCTTTTCTCTGCATTATTCTTGTTTTTCTTATATCTTTGGACATTTTTAGCATTGTACTTTCTATAGGCTTTACAATGTATTTCTTGGTGTCCAAAATTATTGCAAGAGTAGAGATATCCAAGGAAGATGTGTTGATATATATTAGGGGGGGTCCTTCTAGTCACTGTATTCTTTTTGTATTCTTTTATTTTGAAGGTGTTATAACTCAAAATGCTACTGTTAGGACCCTATAATGTACCTTTTTGTTCACACTTTTGCTACCATTACATCCTTTTTCCACTCACATTTAAACTTACATTATCACCTTACCCTATCTTTCCAAAGGTATATAACGTCTCTTCTCTTTTCTATATGTTTAATATGTTTTGCATATAATTTTACATTACTCTCATACTTAAACGTTGATCAGAAATATATAAGTGCTAAAATTGTCCGAACTGCAGATTATCATTGTTGTTTGAAGGCCCGTTGCTGAAATAGTCAAAATCACGCAAACCCCGTGGCTGAAACAGTCTATGGACTACGATGCTGAAACAACAACTCACACAAGAATAAGTTGTTGCACTCTCCATGGACTACAATGCTGAAACAACAACTCACAAAAGAAGTAGTTGTTACACTCTCCATGGTCTGCGATGTTGAAACAACAATTCACACAAGAATAAGTTGTTACACTCACCACAATAGCCGCATCTTGAGCCAGAATTAACCATCGTTGTTGCGTGAGACCACGTTGTTGAAACAGTTAGAACGCAAATCCCATTGCTGAAACAGGCCACGATTTGCGATGCTGAAATAGTAATAGTAGTAACAAAAAGATAAATAAAGAAGTTCTTACTCCAGCTGCAACAGCTACACCTCACTCAACACCATTTCAATTATTGTAATAGCATTATATTACAGGAGATCAAGATATCCTATTCCAGTATAGAAATTAGATCTAAGAATAGGATTCAGATGTGCACATGTAATTTGATGATCAAATTGTATCGAGGGGATTCTCCTCTTTAAATAAGGGGAAATTATCATTAGAAAGGACCTTTTTCTTAGCTAAGAAAGGAATCACAGAGAAGGACGTGTTTACTTCAAACATTGTAACATGATACAATTGACAGATGAATAAAATATTATTCTGAGCATTCCATCCTAGTTCCTTTCATTTCTGGGGAATCTTGTGAGAAGGGAGGACCCACCTTCTTCAAAAGATTCACCCATTAGTTCTATAGTGTGCTAGTATTATTTTTGTTCATGTCTTGACTAAATTTTGTTTTGCTGAAACTCTACTTTACTGAACTCTGTTTTGTTGAAACTCTGCTTTATTGATTGTACATTGTTTTCATATAATTCATGCTTGGGTAACTGTTAATCATTCTAATTAACAATCCTGTTTGGTGAATTTATGAAAGTGTGATAATCAGAGACAGGTGCTGAAGATTCCTACTTGAGGAATAGGGTCATGTTCTATGTTAAGAGATAGTTAGTCTTCAGTGCATGTCAATCATTTTTTAGTAGTAATGAGGTCATGAAAGTGTGATAATCGGAAATAGGTGTTGAAGATTCCTGCTTGGACAATAGGGTCCTGTTCTCTGTTACAGAATAGTTGGTCTTTCCTTTTGCAGTATCCTAAAAGATTTCTTTCCTAGGTTGTTATTTCTTAATGTAATCCAAGATTCTTTGGATAATTAATTCTTTAAAACTGTGAACTCTGCAATAGGTAGGTTGCTTTTCTGTAATTCAAAGTAGAACTTCAGTTTGTTCAAGGCAAGGTGTGATTAATATACTTTTACTACAACTCTAGATTTCTTTTGAGATTGAGCATATACAATGTGTGATTACCTTTGAAATAAACAGACTTCCCTGGGTTGACAGTTTATGTAGCACTTGGTTGTTTAGTTAAATAAGCAATTATAGTGACCAACATTTTGGCGCCGTTGCTGGGGAAGGTAATTATAGATTTCAAAATCACTTATGTTCTTTCAGATATAAATATTGCATGAGAGGACGCAGAGACCCCAAAGAAACTGACCCTATAGGTGGCAGGGGTAGAGAAAGAGGAGGAAGAAAGACTTACATTGACGAGATTATATCAAAATCTGAATCTGCTGCTCCTCAACGACCAAACTCTCGAAAACCAAAATCCCAACCTTCCTTTCAAGAAAACTTTGAAATGAAGAAAGAGGTTTGGAGTCCTGAGACAGTCAAGAAACCAGCAGGAAACATTAAGGACAGAGCAAGTGCAGCAGGGGAGCAAACAAAAGAAAACATGGATGAGTATAATGAAGAACTGCATCATGAAGAACAGGCAGGTCCTGAAAGACAGGTAAATGATGAAAACTCTTTTTCCACTTTAGAATTTCCTATTGGTGATATTCCTAGAGGGGTATCTCCCATGAAGAACATTCCACTCTCAGCGTTACCTAACTTTCATGGTTTATCTTCAGAGGATCCTAATGAATTCCTTTTTGAGTTTGACATATTATGCAGAAGTTATGATTACATTTCCAATGCTCAAAAATTAAAGTTATTTCCAGCAACATTGAAAGGAAATGCACTAAGATGGTTCATGAGTCTTGGAGGCCATGTAATCACAACATGGGATTAGATGAAACAGAAATTCCTGCATAAATACCAGGACTATTGCCGAACAAGAGAAAAGAGGGAAGAACTATTCAAGATGATACAGAAAGAGAATGAAAATATGGAAGACTTTGTAGAAAGGCTACAGTATAATCTACAAAGATCCAGTCACCCCGATGTAAGTAAAGATATCTTAAAACAATATTACTAAAAGGAGTAAGGGATGATTGTCTAGATATGCTGAATATGCTTGGAAAAGGGGACATATCTAAAGAATCATACGATGAAATTGTTAACCTATGTAAAAGATGTTCAAGAGGAGCTTCAAGGAATAGATCAAATAGTAGGGATACCACATTTTCAAGAGTTCAAAAATCAGCCAGTGGAGGAGAAACAAGAGCCGAAATGAGTAATTTACTTGAAGGTTTTAAAACTGAAATGTTAAGCTCTTTTGCCTCACAAATTGATACCCTGCAGATTCAAAAGAAACAAGCTAAAGAAGAAGCATCTATGTTCATCTTTTGTTCTAACTGAAGAGACAAGCACCTACGAAGGGAATGCCCATTGGACAAAAAGCCAATTTGCACCATCTGTGATAAGGATCATGAAACTCAACAATTCCCTTCTTTACCAGGAATCAAGGCAGCATTACAACCAACTGATGAAGAAGTTGAAGTTGTCTATCTACTGACACAGAGAAGGAAATGGCAACCGTGGGGACAAGGTATGAATCCTAATATGCCATTTACACCTTCTAATCATTGGAATAACCATCCTTATTTTAATCAAATGAATTACCCTCCCTATAATCAAATGCAATACCTAAATCAAATGAATTACCCACCCATGCAACAAACTAACCCTCGCTTTGTTGATCCGTCAATGTGGACTCCTTGGACTCCACAACAACAACCGTATCTTAACCAATGGAATCCAAATTGGAGAGGGCAACAACCCCCATTCCCAAATCAATTACCTCAATCACAATTTCTGCAACCACTCTCCTTAGCATCAGGTACTCCACCAAACAATCAAATGATGAGGCCCCAACTACCTCTACAACCTAACCCTAACCCCAATACTAAAGCTGTGCAGTGAATTGATATTCATAACCATCCTACACTTTCTCTTTTCCCTACACAATGCAATGATATTCATTTACGATATGGGAAAATAGTAGAACCTATCATTTTTGATGTTACCTCTTTTGATAAAGAGGAAACAAAAAAGCATGATGTACCTGAAGAGTTACAATCATCCTCTAACACTGCTGTTGAAATAGCAGAACCACCATTTCCTGAGCATTTAGCTTTGACTAAAATGCCTGAGCCACCTTCTTTCAATCTTCTAGGGGAATTACAAAATATTTATGTCAAAATTCCACTATTACAAGCACTCCGAGATGTACCGATTTATGTTAGGACTATGCGAGATATTTGTGTTAAGAAACCTGGTAGGAAAATTAAAGATCCCCTCACAGTTCATGTCATGGGTGACTTGTCTGCACTAATGTCAGGAAAAGTTTCCCCAGTTAAATATGGTGATCCTGGCCACCCTACCGTCTCAGTGCAAATTGGAAAAACGATAATCCCTTGAGTCCTGGTAGACTTAGGTGTCGCTATCAATATTATGACTCTGGAAACCTCACAACTATTACAACTACAGAATGAAATCAGAGACACCCCAACCATCCTAGAATTAGCTGACCGTTCTATAATCAAACCAGAGGGATTCATTGAAGACCTAATTATCTTAATGGAATCCTGGAATTATCCAGCTGATTTTGTGGTACTACAACCTAAAACAAAGTTGGGGGGCCACCCTCTAATTTTGGGCAGGACTTGGCTAGCCACAACAGACACTTTTATTAGCTGTAGATTAGGTTCAATGACAATTTCCAATGGTTACGAGACTAAACAGCTTACCCTCTACCCTCATGCTACACCCTTAATTAAAAATGATAATTCTGTATGGGTAGACTTTGATGATCAACTTACTCAACCCATCTTGACTATCGGACAAGCCTTAAGCCTTAAAGATGCCACTGAGGATGAAGTAATTAATAATTTTATTTGTGAACCCTCCTACGTGACTCCAAAAACTCATAACCAACTAGATGCACTTTTGGAGTCAGATAAACAGGAAAACCTTAACTCTGAAAACCCACCTCAAACATCTGCCACCATCTCTTCTAAAAGCATACCAGTAGAAATTGAACCTGGCAAAACACTGAACATAAACCCCAACCTGATAGATGTTGAAACACAACAATTAATGAAGTTACTTCTTGAACATAAAGAAGCATTCACATGGGACTATACAGATATGAAAGGAATCTCTCCCAAATTATGCACTCATCGTATATATATCAAGGAAGATTTTCGACCAATTTTCCAATCTCAACGATGAATGACCCTAATTTAAGAGAAATTCTTAAAGAAGAACTTCAAAAATTGCTCAATGGAGGGTTTATATATCCTATATCAGACAGTGAATGGGTTTCCCCGTTGGTAATATTTCCTAAAAAAAATGGGAAATGGAGAGTATGTGTGGACTATAGAGCCTTAAATAAAGCCACTCAAAAAGATCACTTCCCGTTACCATTCATTGATCAGGTGTTAGACAATTTGTCAGGGAAGAAATTTTTCTCCTTTTTAGATGGTTTCATTGGGTATAATCAGATCAAAATTGCACCCCAAGACCAAGATAAAACCACTTTTACTAGCCCTTGGGGAACTTTTTCTTATAGAGGTCTCCCATTTGGACTATGTAATGCACCAGCAACCTTTCAAAGAGCAGTTATAGGAATCTTTTTTGATATGCTTAATGACTCTATGGAAATTTTTATGGATGATTTTACCCCTTATGGTGTTTCTTTTTAGGGAGCACTACAAAACCTTGAGAAAGTACTTAAACGATGTATACAAGCCCACCTCTCCTTAAGCATAGAAAAATTTCATATGATGATAGTGAAGGAATAGTGCTTGGACATTTTATTTCATCTCAAGGAATCCAGGTGGATCCATTCAAGATACAAGTCATTAAAAATCTTCCTATTCCCAAAACCCAAATAGAGGTAAGAAGTTTTTTAGGACATGTTGGATACTACAGAATATTTATCAATTTTTTTTCCAAAATAGCTTCTCCCCTATTTGTGTTACTGATGAAAAATGTCGAATTCAATTGGACTAATTCTTGCCAGGAAGCATTTAATACACTTAAACATCAGTTATCTACAGCCCCTATTATAAGAGGACCTGATTGGACACTTCCCTTTCATATCTCCTCTGATTCTTCAGATACTTCAATCGAAGTTTTCTTGGGACAGGAAGAAAATCATCTCCCTTATGCTATTTACTTCATTAGCAAGAATATGACTCCTGCTGAACTTAACTATACAGTTACCGAAAAGGAATTCTTAGCATTTATCTATGCTATTAATAAATTTTGACATTACATCATTGGCTACTCTACTCTTGTCCATACTGATCACTCAGCTATCAAATATCTAATGAAAAAACCTATCGCAAATGCTAGACTCACCAGATGGTTACTATTATTACAAGAATTTGATATTACAATTGTAGATAGACCAGGAAAATAAAATGTAGTTGTTGATTTCCTTTCTCGGTTAACACCTGATGATAATACCCCAGTAGATGATTCCTTTCCTGATGAATATCTATTTGCAGTATCAGCTCACTCGCCATGGTATGCAAACATCGCTAACTACTTGGTTGCAGGGAACTTACCACCACACCTATCCCACTGGGAGAAAAGAGGAATCATTCAACAAAGTGCTCGGTATAGCTGGATAAGTGGGTGTCTTTTCCACACAGGACTTGATCAAGAAATCCAAAGGTGCATTAGAGAAGATGAGGCTTATGATCTACTAAAAGCTTGTCATGATGGCCCTTGTGGAGGGCATTTTGCTGATAAGAGAACAACACATAAAGTTCTCAGGATGGGGTATTATTGGCCCTCACTCTTTAAAGATGCAAAGAAATATGTTCAGGCCTGTGATCATTGTCAAAGAATGGGCCAACCTAGTCATAGATATGAAATTCCATTAAACCCCCAAATAGTACTCGAACCATTCAAAATATGGGCCTTAGACTTTGTAGGACCCATTAACCCCCCATCCAATTAAAAAGTTTACTCAGTGGTCTACGCATATTATATGACCAAATGGGTGGAAGATAAAGAACTCCATAGAGCGATTGAAGAAGCAGTTCTAGATTTCCTATTTGAAGACATCTTCATCAGATTTGGAGTGCCGAGAGAATTAGTTACAGATGGGGGACATCCTTTCACTTTTCACGGTTTTAAGGCCACCCTTCAGAAATATCATATTCAGCATAGAATGACTACACCTTACCACCCCCAAGCCAATGGATAGGTGGAAAGCACAAATAAAGTAATAGAATCCATTCTCACAAAAACAGTGAAGGAAAATAGAAAGGACTGGCCTCATAGGCTCCCTAAAGCATTATGGGCCTACATAACTACCTGGAGAAATACTACAGGATTCTCTCCCTATGAATTAGTTTATGGAAAAAGTGTCATCTTTCATGTGGAATTTGAAATCAAAACCTTAAGGACTTCTTTAGATGTTAACCTTGATTTGACCGATGCACAAATAACTAGGTTGCAGCAGCTTAATAAATTGGATGAAAAAAGACTAGATGCCATTCATCAGACAACTATGATTCAACAACAAGGATCAAAATGGCATGACAAAACTATCAAGCATAAGCAATTCCAAAAAGGTAATTGGGCCTTACTGTATGATTCTAGGTTTAAAGAATTTCAAGGGAAACTACGTACAAGATGGCTTGGACCTTACGAAGTGGACACTATTTTCCCCAATGGAACAGTAAGGCTCCTCACAATCGATGACTCTAAAACACCGTTACTTGTAAATGGTCATCGGCTCCGTCTGTACCAGTGCCCTATTTCCAAAGAAGATTTTAAGGCCACATGTGTGGTAGGCTCTCATTACCTCTTTTTAGAGGGGCCTCCTACCCCTCATTGCGATTAATTCTTTTTAAATTAATTTCTTTAGTATTAGATTAGATTTTGTTTACTAATAATCCCTATAAAGAAATAGCATGTTACAATTGATTTTTGCAGATTCTCGATCAAAGAAAAGGCCTACCAAGAAAGGATGATCTTACTCCAAGAAGAGTCAGGATTCATTTTGTGAAACATTATTTCCCTTTTTCCCCATTGCTGAAACACCACTATTCAACAACTTTTTGTCTTTTCCCCCATTTCCGAAACACCACTGTTCCACAATTTTTCGCCCTTTTTCCCCATTGCTGAAACACCATTGTTCAACAATTTTTCGCATTTTTTCCCCATTGCTGAAACACCACTGTTCAACAACTTTTGCATTTTCCCCCATTGTTGAAACACCATTGTTCAACAATTTTTCGCCCTTCTCTCTATTTTTGAAACACCACTACTCAGCAACATGTCGCCACTGCTAAAACACCACTTCCTCAACAGTATTCTACAACATCACCCTTTAGCAAACATTTCTCTAATCTTTCCCTGTTGCTGAAACATCAATTTTTCATCATTCCCTGTCAATAAGCTCTTTCGCTCTCATACTACATTTTCTCCTTCCACTAAACAAATCCTTGATACAATTTCTCTAACAAATCAAAAGTCTCCACCATGGCTATTGCAGAACTATTATGGATAGGAACTATATTTTGTTTGAAGTACGAATCAAAAGGTAAAGATGAGGTATGTAAACTTTATATGTAAATACAATTGAACTATAGTTAATGAGAAGATCCCAACTCATTATTACCACTCATGTAAAATCATTATTTTAGCCATACTTGACG
>ML787727.1:78061-89414 GCA_009831015.1 Picea engelmannii
ATTGTCTCTAGGTGTATCATTTTAGGACAACTGGTGAGTAAGCATGCTTTTATAAATTCATTACTTTAACATGTAGGATTAGTTACATACCTCATAACTTAACGCAGAAAATGATCTGTCGGAGTAACGACACTATCCAACCGCCATCTGAGTCGCATGGAATAGATGATATGATGAAGGATGGTGTGAGAAATGATTATATGACAACTGGAGTTGAGATGGAGTCCTTTCTGTACTTGACCAACTGGAAATCACCAGATGTGAAGTCAAGTAATGATGAAGCAACACTTTCGAACAGATAACAGTGGTATTGACAAATCAACGGTGTTGCAGCATGGAAAGATTGTAGAGCTGGAGTAGCAGCATTGACAAAAATGCGAAAAAGAAAGAGTGAAGTGGCAAGAAAGAATAACAGCGATCAGTGTATCAGCAGGTACTTCGGCCAAAATGGTAGAGGTAGGTGTAACAACATGGAAAATGAAATGGTCGGAAAAGAAAATGGTGTAACCTCATGAAAATCGACCATTGTGTAATGGTAGGGAAATTGGCCAACTTATTTGAAAAGGGTGTAACAGCATGGAAATCGCCCAATTGATCGAAAAAGGGTGTAATATCATGGAAATCGGACAATTTATTGGAAAAGGGTGTAAAAGCATGGAAAACGACCAATTTATCGGAAAAGGGTGTAACAGCATGAAAATCGGTCGAACGCTGCATAACTTAGTTTTTAGGAAGTTTTTCAACTTCCATAAACTAATCGTTTTAATCCTTTTGTTGTACTCAACCTTGTTGTTCATCAATTCACCTGCACACACATAACTGCCTGATACCCTTCAAGGTTGAATTTATTAGCATAGTAAAGAAATAGAAAAATTACAAACAAGAATAGAGAAATGCAAATTTTGCTGAGTTTATTTATATGCAAGGTCTGAGCAAAATAATTCCTAAGGTTCAGAAGGGGAAGGAGAAAGCTCCTTTCCTTTTAAGAATTGATAATCTGTATTAGCTATACATCTAGATTTGAATTCTACCTTGGACAGTGGATGCTGATACAGACGCAAGTGATGACCATTTGCATGTAATTGTGTATTGGATCCATCAATAGTGATCAACCTGACTGTCCCATTGGGAAAAACAATGTCTACCTCATAAGGTCCTAGCCATCAGGTACACAACTTACCCTGAAATTCGTTAAAGCGTGAATCATACAACAGAGCCCAATCTCCTTTCTGGAATAATTTTTTCTTGATGAATCGGTCATGCCATTTTGCTCTCTGTTGTTGAATCACCATGGTTTGATGAATAGCATCCAAACACTTTTCATCAAGCTCATTGAGCTGCTACAGTCTGGCCTTATGTGCCATAGTTAATTCAAGGTTGACTGCTGATGCAGTTCTTAAGGTTTTGATTTTGAATTCAATGGGAAAAACAGGGCTTTTTCCATATACCAGCTCATAAGGAGAAAAACCAGTTGTGTTCCTACAAGTAGTTCGGTAAGCCCATAAATCTTCATGCAATATTCCAGACCAATCCCTACGGTGTTCTCTCATTATTTTAGTAAGAATGGCTTCGATAACTTTGTTGGTGCTTTCCACCTGGCCATTGCCTTGTGGATGGTATGGAGAAGCTATTCTATGTAAAACATGATATTTACTGAGTAGGGCTTCAAACATATGTGATGTGAGAGGGGGTCCTCCATCAGTTATTAATTCTCTGGGAACACCAAACCTAACAAAGATATCTTCAAACAAGAATGCTAAGACAACTTCTTCAAAGGCCCTAATGAGTGCTTTCACCTCCACCCACTTGGTCATGTAATATGTACAGACCAATATATAGACTTTCTGATTAGAAGGTGGGTCAATGGGCCCTATAAAATCCATGGCCCATCTCTCAAAATGTTCTAACATGACCTGAGGCTGGAGAGGCATCTCATCCCTATGATTTGGATGACCCATTCATTGGCAACTGTCACAAATTTGGACGTATTTCTTGGCATCTTGAAATATGGTGGGCCAAAAATAGCCCATCCTTAAAATTTTATGCCTAGTCCTTTTATAAGAGAAATGACCCCCACAAGGGCCATCATGGCAAGATTTCAGCAGATCATATACTTTATCATCCCTTACACATATCTTGATTTCCTGATCCAGGCCTATGTAGAAAACGTATCCTCCTATCCAACTATATCGAGCACTCTTCTGAATAATCTTTCTTCTTTATCGAGGAGATAGATGTGGAGGTACCTTCCCTGCAACCAAATAATTAGCAATGTCTGCATACCAAGGTGAGTGAGTAGATATTGCAAACAAATGTTCGTTAGGAAAGGAATCATCTACAGGTGAATTATCATCATTTATATGTAATCTTGAGAGAAAATCAGCAACCACATTTTATTTTCCTAGTCTATCTACTATAGTAATGTCAAATTCTTGTAGTAGTAACAACCATCTTGTTACTCAGGCATTAGTAATAGTTTTATTCATCAGATATTTAATTGTTGTATGATCAGTATGAATAAAAGTAGGATAACCAGTGACATAATGCCTGAATTTATTGATTTCATAAACTATTGCTAAGAATTCTCTTTCAGTAACTGTATAATTTAATTCAGCAAGAGCCATGTTCTTGCTGATATAGTAGATAGCATAGGGATATTTGTCCTGTTTTTTCCCTAGTACTGCACCAATTGTAGTATCTGAGGCATCTGAAGAAATGTGAAAAGGCAGAGCCCAATTGGGCCCTCTCAAAATGGGAGCTGTGGACAATTTCTGTTTCAGATCTGCAAAAGACAATTCACAGTTGTCAGTCCAACAAAAGTCAACATCTTTTGTTAATAGGAAAAAAAAGGGGGAGGCAAGTTTGAAATTTATTTTAATGAATCTCCTATAATATCCAGCTTGCCCTAAAAAACTTCTTACCTCTTTCTGAGTTGATGGAGTTGGAATGTCCAAAATTACCTAGATTTTGGCTGGATCTACCTGAATTCTTGCATAAGAAATGAAGTGTCCCAGCACCACACCTTCGCTCATCATCAAATGGAACTTTTATGTACTTAAAGAAAGATGAGACTGTATACATATTTTGAGCACTTTTTCTAGATTAGACAAATCTTCTTCGAAATCAGTACCATAAGGTGTAAATTTATCCATGAATATTTCCATACAGTCATTCACCATATCAGGGAAAATACCAATCACAGCTCTCTAGAAAGTGGTTAGTGCATTACAAAATCCAAATGGGAGAAACTTGTCGGAAAATGTACCCCAAGGGCCGGTAAAGGTGGTCTTATCTTGGTCCTGTGGGGAAATTTTTATCTGGTTATAGCCACTGAATCCATCTAGGAAAGAGAAAACAAAATTCCTAGATAGGTTGTCTAGAACTTGATCAATCAATGGCAGAGGGAAATGATCCTTCTGTGTAGCTTTGTTCAGAGCTCAATAGTCCACACACACTCTCCACTTATCGTTATTTTTAGGCACAATAATGAACGGTGAGACCCACTCGCTGTCTGATATAGGATAGATGAATCCGAAATTAAGAAGTTTCTGAAGTTCTTCCTTAACAATTTCTTTAAGGTTTGGGTTCATCCTCCTTTGGGGTTGGAAAATGGGTCGACATTCTTACTTGATGTATATATGGTGGGTGCATAGTTCAGAGGAAATTCCTTTCATATCCATGTAATCCCATGGAAATGCTTCTTTATGTTCAATCAGTAATTTCATTAATTGGTGAGTTTCAGTAGTGGATAGACTGAGATTGATGTTCAAGGTTTTTCCAGGTTCAATTTCTATAGTGATTCTCTTAGAACTGAATTTAGGAAATAATTCAATTGTTTTTGTTTCATCATCTGCTATTATAGCATTTGTTGTTACAGTGGTTGTTGTTATAGCTGAATCAATTTGATTTTCAGTAGTTTCTGAGAACATTTCCAAGTTCATCTCTCCCTGGGAAATATGGTCGAAGACTCTAATCAATCGATGGTGCATGTTTTGTGTAACAGCAGAGGGTTCATAGATAAAGCAGTTGATTAACTTATCCTCTGTCTTGTATTTGAAACTTGGGGCTTTTCCTATGGTTAGAAAATGCAGAGCACTTTCATCCTCAGTGTCCATCCATAAAGAATTTTCAGGTTCCGCACTGGGTGTAGCATGAGGATACAGGGTAAGTTTTTTTGTGTCATAACCATCAGAGATGGTCATTGAACTGGATCTACAACCAATGAAAGCATCAGTTGTAGCTAACCATGGTATTCCCAGAATTAGAGGGTGGCCCCCCAGATGGGTTTTGGGTTGCAAAACAACAAAATCAGTAGGATACTCCCATGAATCAACTGAAATGACTAAATCATTGATTACTCCTTCTGGTCTGATGGTAGAATGATCAGTTAATTCTAGAACAGTAGGAGTAGGTCGGATTTGTGTTTTGAGTTGCAACAATTGTGTAGTTTCTATTGGCATGATGTTAATTGTCGCCCCTAAGTCAACTAGCACATGGGGAATAGATGTCTATCCAATTTTGAGAGTGACTGTAGGGTTTCCTGGGTTGCCATATTTAATAGGTGGGGTTTTGCCTAGCATTAGCTCAAACAAATGCCCCACTACATGCACTATGAGGGGGCCCCTAGATTATCATCTAGGTCTTCTGATATATAGATCTCTTACAGTCTTGGCATAAATAGGGACATCTCTTATCGCTTGCAATAGTGGAATATTAACGTACATATTTTGCAATTATCCTAAGAGATTGAAATATGGTAATTCCACAGGTTTGGTAATTTTCAGTATTTCAGGGAATGGTGGGTCTGTTGATTCTATAATAGGTTGGTCAATTTCTTTTGTATCAGTAGATGATCTTTCCCCTGATTTCTTGTCTGATTCTGAGGATGGAGCATATTCAATTATTGGCTCGACTATTCTCCCTGATCTTAATTTTATTTCATCACAAGGCATAGGAGTAATAGACAAGGCTGGCACATTGTGTATATATATGTTCTGAATGGCCTTATTATTTTGGTTTGGGTTAGGTTTCACAGGCATCTGAGGTCATAAGGGAGGATTGTTCGATGGGGCATTGGGAGGTAACTGCAGCTGCTGCTACTGGTACTAGGGTTGGAACTGTTGTTTATAGGGATTCGGTTGGTGATGGTTTTGATAACTGAGTTGTTGTTGAGGGACTCTCCAATATGGGTTCCATTTTCCATGATGATTCTATTGATGGGGCATAGTTAACCATGCATCGGGATCTTGAAAAGGGGGTGGCATCTGATTTGGAGGGGGGACATTCGTCTGGCCATATGGTAGCTGATTGTTCTAATAATTAAGTGTTGCAGGAGAGAATTGAGAGTTCATACCTTGACCTCTTGGCTGCCATTGTCTTCTTTGTGTTATTATATAGACAACCTATGCTTCCTCATTAGTTTCCTTCATTGATGCTTACTCCTGGTAGAGAGGGACATTGGTCAGTAGCATGATCTAATTCACAAATAAGACATACCTGGACAATGTTTAGTGGGCACTCCCTTGGTGGATGTTTCTTTCTGCATTTCGGATAGAAAATGGACAATGCTTTCTCTGATTCTTCTTTTTTCTGCTTGACTTGCAAAGTGTCCATTTGTGAAGTAAAAGAATTAATCATCTTTGTTTTGAAATTTTCTAAGATATTACCTATTTCTTCTCTTGTTGCTCCTCCATTGGCTTATTTTTGAACCCTTGAAAAAGTGGTATCCTTGGTAGCTGACTTATTCCTTGTAGATCCTCGAGAACATCTTTTACAGAGATCTACAATGTCCTCATAGGATTCCTTAGATATATCTCCCTTGCCAAGCATATTCAGCATATCTAAACAATCTTCTCTAACTCCTTTTAGCAAAATGGTTTTCAGAATGTCCTTACTCACATCCGGATGTCTAGACCTTTGCAAATTATATTGGAGTCGCTCCACAAAACCTTCAAGGGTCTCATCCTCTTTCTGAGACATCTTGAATAGTTCCTCTCTTCGTTCGCTTGTTTGGCAGTAGTATTAGTACTTGTTCAGGAAAATATGCCTCATTTGTACCCCATGTTGAAATGTTTTCTCCTCCAAGGCTCATGAACCATATTAACACATTACCCTTCAATGTAACTGGAAACGGTTTAGGCTTCTACGCAGTGGTAGTATAGTCATAGATTCTACACAAAATGTCAAATTCAAACAGAAACTCATCTGAATATTCAGTAGATAATCCATGAAAATTTGGCAGAGCTGAGAGAGGTATGTTTTTCATAGGAGCCATACCTCGTGTGGGAAGGTCAGAAATAGGAAAAACCAGGGTAGAGATAGTATTTTCATTATTTACCTAATCTTCGTTGTTTTGTGGATTCTCTTGGTGGAACTCTTCTTCATTATCCCCTTGATTTTCCATATGTTCTCTTTATCTCCACTCAATACGAAAAGCATCCCACTCTTCTTTAGTGACTATCTGACCGTTGATCCGATAAACCGCTTCTTCTGGATTTTCCATATTCTGAGTTGTACTTCCTTCATCTTCAATGTACTCCAGTGTTGCTTGTCGAATTTTTGGTGACAAATCTTCAGCCTTGACTTCATCTCTTGATGAAAACGATGTTTCAAGAAGGGGTATTTCTAATGACTGAGGATTATGTCTTGTTGGAGGATTTGCAAGGTGAAAAATAGATCTTGAAGAAGAATTTGCTCTGGCTATAATCTCATCAACAAAGGTTTGCCTTCCTAGTGTAGGATTTCTTCCTCCACGTCCTTTGGTACCTGTAGAGTTAGAATTTTGGGGGATACATTCTCGCGTTGCTCGATTCATGCAGACTATTCATTCCTAAAAAAAAAACTAATGTGCTTACAAAAATATATAATTATCTTCCCTGGCAACAGTGCCAAAATGTTGGGCACTTTAATTGTCTAAATAAATAGAAAATAAAGGTGTTCAATATCAATTGTCAACCCAGGGAAGTTTGTTATTTCAAGATAATTGTGCACAGTCTATGCTAGATTATGAAAGCAACACTAATCTAATTGTAGTAGGGAAGTTTAAAAAGAAACAAAAATTATCACTAATACAATTGTGCTGATACAGCTGGAGTTCTACAAAATTGAAATCATAGTTGAAATCTAAACTGATGAGTGTATAAGAACCCTAAATTACGTACTCTAGTATAAATTTCTATTTTAGTTTTACAAGAAGAAGTTCTATACTATTTGCAGAAAGGAAATATACTTATTGCAAGAAAGTAATTCACACTTTTATTTTCTTTTTACTTGGAAACAAGATTTTAATCTAATGTAGAAAAAGGGAAATCAGTTCTCCAACAATATTCAGCAATCGACTTCTAATTCTCATGAGACAGATTTATGCACATCTAATAGGAAGGAACTAGACTGTAACAACAATTGTATTCTAGAAATATTTAACAGATAAATCATTCATATTAAAACAACTAATCTGGAATTCAAAATAGAGAGGAATCTGTGAGGAAGGTGGGCCCTTTCCTTCTCACTGAATCCACTCAAAGAAATAGGCTACATTCTGCTAAAGAAAATCAATCCACTCTTTTATTGATTTGCCAAAATGTTCATGTACAATAATATTTACTTCACTTCACTTTCTCACAGTCAAAAATATGTCCCTTATGATTGCAAAAGCTCTGTTATTTAAAGTCAGAGGTATTTAGTTAAAACAAAATCAGAACAGCCTTGAGAATCCCTGATTCTCAAGTTGTTCGTATGATATCATTAATACAAGATCTAGAACTAATCTTGTAAGCCAAAACACGTAACAATAGGTGTAACAACTTTCAGGATCGGTGACATTTGTTGTAGCAGTCACGTAACAGCTTTAGGATCGGTGGCATTTGATGCAGCAGTTGTGTAATAGTAGAATCGGTGGCACCTATTGCAGCAGTTGTGTAACAGCTTCCAGGATTGGTGCATAGTTGTAACAGCTTCCAAGATTGACGCATAGTTGTAACAGCTTCCAAGATTGGCACATAGCTATAACATCTTCCAATATTGACACATAGTTGTAATAGCTTCCAAGTTTGGCACATAGTTGTAACGATAACAGCCACTTCTTCAAGACTTGGTTGTTCTATACATTTCGATCATTAGTTGAATCATTTTATGGGTAAAACATGTGAAACGTTACCAATCGAACATGCTAAGTAAATGAAAATATAAAAGCAAGATGAATGATTCATACCTTGGGAAAAATGGTCTTAGCACGCATTATAGTAGGCATTAGCTTAGAAATGATAAGGTTGAATGGGAAAAAGATGAGGTGAAAAATGGACATTTCTGGGTCCTAACACCATCCATCCTCCTTATGCAATCCATTCCTTTCCCCTATATTGACATGATAGTTGTGAGGATAGCATACTGGGAATAGTGCAGTTAGAGTCAAAGTAGAGGAACCCAGGCGAGGTTCATGGAGCGACGCTAGCAAGATTCAGGTTTTAACTTCCAATTTTGTTATTAATAAAAGAAAATTTTCTTGTACAAGATAATTACGTCTTTATGTTCACATTTATAAATGATTTTCATGAATATATAGACTTTTGTATGATCTTTATAGTTATGCATATGTTGTCATAGTTTTTTTTTTTAATTTTTTTTAGGCCGACTTTGGGAGGAGGCCTGCAATCTTGGAACAAATGACAACAGGAAGAGATCGAAAATAGCCGGAAGCATTTAAGGTACACATTTTGATCTTCTCTCTCTTCCCTTAATTATCATTAGGTATTGTTGGGTTTGGGTAAAATATAATATTTTCTATCTTTTAAGATGTCAATTCTCTGCCCAGTCGCTAGACTCAGATTAGGGGGATTTTTCCCCATTGAATAATTGGTGACTCCACTGGGGAGTCTCTCTAGGTTCCATTTAGGAGATTCTTTTTGTTCTTGAATTCCTGTTATTTTATATGCTTTCTGAGTCTGTAAGAGTCTCTGGTCACCTTCTAGGTGTTTCTAGTTTTCCTGATCTGGATGATCACTCTAAACTTTATCTCTTTTTTGAGTTAGTTCAACAATATACGTGTTCTATTCTATACCCAACACACATACATAGGTTCCTTGTGTTATCCCAACACACGTACATCCGCAGTCTTTCTGTGCAAAGCACACGTACCTGTTATTTTGAAAAGTTTTTAAAACAACTTTTCCTTTATTTTTAGGAAACCTTTTGGTATCTTAGGTCCTTATGAGTACTAGAGACCTCTGTTAACAATTGTTGAGAGAGTTTTTAGTCTCATATTGTTTATGAAGTTGTAAAGAAATATTTTTTGTTTTCTTTGTCTCTTTATATTTGTTGTCAAGGTCAAGGGTCTACCTGTAAGCTTTAGGTTCTCCTTTGGATTCTGTTGAATCCTTGCTCTCAGGAAGTGGTTTAGGACCTGATTCAATCTCTGTTTTTTCATCCTTCTCTCTTGTTATGCTTTGAAAAGAAACGATATAGTTGTTTGTTATTTTCATTTCATAATCATATAAAAAGTTAAAAAAAATTGTAGTTTCTTAACTACATTTGCATCTTACTTTGCATGTTTGTTTGGTTTTAATAGCCTAGGTTGTTTTTATAACCGAAAAGAGTTATCAACCCAACGTTCCTTCTCATATTATTCCTTGAAATTTTAAGTAGTTTCATTGCATTTGGAACGAAAAAGAATTCTAGGAAAGATTGCATATTAGGATCTTGGTATTTATTTTGAAAAGTTTGCACCTTGAAAGTTAAAAGAGCCAAATCTTCATTTGTAGAACACAATTTGTTTTCAATTGCATTTAAAGCATAATGTTCTAAAATCTCATTAACTCTTGTCTTTCATCTCTCAAAGAACATCACGAGTTTCACTTCCGTACCCCTGAGTAATTAAGGCACTAAAATTAACGCTTAATGTTAAAATCAATTAGACTTTTTTTTAATAGGGTACACCAATTAGACTAGGCTTTAGGGCCTTAGATTAGGTGTGGAGAGGAAACTCTTCAAGGCCACTTAAATAAACCTAAGAGTATGATATAGGGAGTGTTGAAGTCTAGTGTCGTAAAAGTTATCCAGGACCCTCCTCTAACACAAGGGATAAACACGAGGTCGTGTGAGGAAAGGTAGAGGAGATAAACCCTCCAAATCCAGACTAAGCGTAGAGGGGATCATATTTTGAGGGTAATTATTCGGATTCCGATGACTAAATTTGACTATGGAGCTTCCTGGACCTTGAATCCATTTTGGATTCTCAGTTTTCTTCCGGACCAGTTTCTTTCAGTACCCTCGAAAGGCTTCGGACATAGTTGTCTTGCTCATATGATCTGCCTGACTATCGACTATACCCGCCTGGTGACTGACTGCATGTTGGAAACCTAGTTTCCTTTTATACGGACTCACATAGGTAACTGTATAATGTAGTACGTAGGACAGGCATTGAACCACTCTTTGCATAGTATATGTTGGCCCTTGGGTATGGAAGCAAGTGAAGGTCAAGGAAGAAAAGAAAAAATGCAAACTGCGTGGAACACACAGTGACTAATACTGGGTCGAAGGAGAAGAGCAGAAAAGACGGAGTGAAGTAAGAGAAAGCAAGTCCTTGGATGAGGAGATCGAGGATGACAGGTCAGCAAGGAAGATGGATCATGGAAAACTTAGGAAGAGGAAAAAGCCACCATTGGATGCTTGGAGTACTACGGGAGAAGGAAGGAAAGACAGGTTGGTAAAGCCCTGAAAATGTGGGTCAAGTTGCCCTAGGGTTTTAGACACCTAGGGTTTTGGTATCTAGGGTTTTGACACCTAGGTTTCAGCCTAAGGTTGTCGGTGAGTGATATTAATGTACAAATAAAGGTCAAGAGGACCTAGGTTGGGTTATTGTTTATATTGTTATTGTCGCTCTAGCTTTTGGCATGAGTGATGATTGTTGTGTGAGAGAGAAGTGCTAAGTGTAAGAGCACTCAGGTATTGTAATATCTTCAGTTGGGTGTGAAGATCATTCTTGTAGCTGGGTGCATAGGAAGGAGAGAAAAAGAGAGGAGAAGAAAGAATATCTACTAGTTGAGAGCGTAGACGAGAACTATATGCTTCATCTTAATATACTATAAAGCACAGTTTTGTGGACGTAGCCCTAGAGAGGGGGTGAACCACGTACATCTTGTGTTGTGTGTGATTGATGCTATGTTCTTTGCCATTTGATATATTGTTATTACATTACTGTGTTAGATCTAATATTTTTAAGGTCCTAACCCGCACATAGGTAGATCAATGTATTCGGATTTAATAAAGGTCAATATTAATAAGACCTTTCAATAAAATAGAATAAGGCGGATGTAAGAAGACCTAATAGAAGCTTCCGCTTCTAGAAGGATCTTCCTCT
>ML787727.1:91775-122904 GCA_009831015.1 Picea engelmannii
AGCAGATGCAACTTGGGAACCAGCTACCATTCTGCAACAGTTTCCACATCTCCAGCCTTGAGGACAAGGCTGTTTTTAAGGGGGCGGACATGTTAAGGTCCTAACCCGCACATAGGTAGATCAATGTATTCGGATGTAATAAAATAGAATAAGGCATATGTAAGAAGACCTAATAGAAGCTTCCGCTTCTAGAAGGATCTTCCTCTAGATGCTTATTTTTAGTATAAATAGGAGTCGAGGGTATGAGAACCCTAGCTTGGATATTATTGTAATAGAGTGCTGCTCAACTGGAGGTTTCCCCCTCGAAGAGGCCTGTGAACATTGCTATCTGATTCAAGTGCTATTTATGTTGCTATTTCGTATATCATTTCTGTGTATTGTGAAGATTATGCTGGATATTTTACTATTATTCTGTCATTTCTAGCATTTCGTTTATGTTCTGCATATTTTATATATCTAGTATCTTGCAGATAGACAGCTATGTGAAGTAGATCTAAGTTGATAAGTGATATATGAATGTTGTGTTGTTCTCCCATTAGATCCACTTGATATTCCCTTTGGTTGTAGACATATTTGTCTTGCAACCCCCCCATAGTTGCTTTGGGTAAGAATGCATCTGCCTCGCAGGTGTTTTCGAAAGGGCCAGTAGTTAGGGCTTGTTGGTTATCTATTGGAGCTGAACCCTGGGTCTGCCCCTGTGCCAACAAAGTTCCATTGTCAGGACAAAAATCTTCGTGAGGGAATGTCAAGGTTTTTTCCATCAAAAATAGAGATTCAAAAGTAGATAGAAGATCAAGAAAAGGACTTCGTTGAAGCCCGGAACAAGAACCCTAATCTTAGTATAGAGTATTGGTTAGGAATATATATCTTTACTGATATACATGAGATTTTCTTTGGAGGAATCCATCAGGATCTATATGAGTGGTTAGCTAGGTTAGCATATACCCAGTTTGAGATCAGATCTAGACCTCCTGTGGTTTGGACATTGGCGTTGATCAAGAAGGTTAAGAGAGTCAGTAACGTCATGTCAAGAGAAGTAGATGACTAGTTTGATAGCACCATTGGAGGGTACATCACCGAATTTGTCGTTGACAGAGTAGAGTCATATAGCCAAGCCGAGAGATATTTCTTCAAAGGCCCAGAGGGAAATTTTTAAATTTTTTAAAGTTGAGGATCAAGATGCTATTGCATGAGAAGAACATCTTGAAGATACAATAGTTGCTTAGATCAAAAAAGGATAATGTTCAAGAATTCGTTAGTGACAGCGACACAGAAGCTGGACATACGCGTAGTGGGAAGGCATTTAGAGAAGTTCCTCTCGCGAACCTATTTAAGAAGAACTACAGGGACAAGGGTTTCTACAGTGGAGAAGAGGCAAATCTGACGGACGAAGAGCATTCAGAACCCGCTAGGATAGAGGAAGGGGAAGCTGAAGAACCTCGTCAGTGCGAGCCAGAAACTTCAGGAACTACACAGACTGTTGAAGTAAGTACTATTACTCTTCCTATTGTTTCAGCAGCACTAAGTAATCAGAATATCCAGAATCACCAAAGTCCTCAGAGTACTATTACTAGCAGTTCAACATATACTCAAATAGGAAACCTAGGCAGCTCTATGGCAGATGAGATGAGACTCCCTATATTTAGGGGAGATGGATCTAAAGATCCTGATCAGCACTGGTTTCTATGTGAAGTTGTATGGAACATTAAAAATGTCATCGACGAAGCTGTTAAAAGAACTCATTTTAGCACTAATCTAAGAGATCGTGCACTGAGTTGGTACATGAAGCTCATCCAAGGACTTGCACAGCCTAAGCCACTGAATGAGATCAAGAATACATTGACTGCGGAGTTCAATAAACCTAAATTGGAGTCACAATGTATTACGGAGCTGAAAGAAATCAAGCAGAAGGTAGTTGAACCTGTTTGGGAATTCGATCAAAGATTCAAGACCTTAACAGGTTGGTTGACTTTTCAGATCCCAGATGAGCAAAACAAGGAGTGGTTCATCTCTGCTCTCTTACCACACATAAGAGTTCCTATGATGCAACAGAAGATTGCTTCGCAGGCTGAGGCGCAGGAGATCGCCATGAAGTCAGAATCAACCCCTATGGGAGAATCCAACTCAGGTATGAGTCAAATCTTGAGCCAGCTAACTAGTTTGTCTCTGCAGGTCGAAGATATGAAGAAAGACAAGGGAAAACATAAAAGAGAATACATATGGTGTGTTAGATGCAAATAAAAAGGTCATGACAAGGAGCATTGTCCCCTATTCCATGAATATTTGGCCTCTGGAGCTCCAATCCCTTTGAAAAAAGTCAACCTACCCTGGTGCGAGGTATGCAAAAATAGAAATTGCCCACGCGTGTGCTATTACATGCAAAAATATGTTCAAACACCCACAAATTTGTATTGCACATTTTGTAACTCTCTGGGGCATGATGATAGGGATTGAAGGGATTATGACCTCATGCATGAAAGGTCAAGGGATATATACAAAATTCAAGGCGAAGTACAGCAAGAAGGAAACACTACGCAGTACAATTCCTCAAGAAGAGGAAACTTCAATCCTCGCGGTGGATTCAGAGTACAAGGATGAGGAGGATGTATGGGTCGAGGTTGAGGACAAATCATCTGTTACAACTGTGTGCAACCAGGAAACTTGGCAAGGGATTGTCAAAACCCTTGCACCACTTGCAGCTACTGCAGTTCATTCGAAAATCTTATAAAAGATTGTCTTGTACTACTATCTAAGCTTCAGGAGAGACAAGGACCTCAACAAAATCTACAAGTGCAACTGATATACATTGAACCTTGTGGAGAAGACCCTAGAGTTGTTGTTATCACTAGAGGAGGCATTGTTACAGGAGAAGATAGAATGACCCAAGGAAAGACTACAGAAGACTCAGGAGTCAGGAAAGCTACAGAGAAGACACAAACTTTTGATGCAAAGAAAGAAAAACAGATGTTTGAGGAGGCAAGAAAATAATTCAAGGGAGACCAAGGTTATTCATAAAAATCACAACCAAAAGTGAGATAATATGTAATTCCTTTTTCATTTTATCAGTCTTCTCTACCAAAAGAAGGAAAAGAGGTAAGCAAGCTCATGGAATTTTTATATACTTGTATTAAGTTAATTCAGGATGAAAGCGTTGTACAAGAACTACAAAATTTAATCAGACAATATGAGCTAGGAAAGTTAGACCCCTTAATGAATAGGGAAGTAAACCAAGTCTCTAAAAGGAGAAGGACAAATAAGGAATTACACATGAATTTTGAAATAGGAGAGTATGATATAGACTATGTGGTCCTCGACTTAAGGTCGAAGGTCAATGTCAAGACGAAGCAAACCTGGGCACTGATGGGAAAACCCAAGTTGATCTATTCCCCTATTAGTCTTAGGATGGCTAATCAATAAGCTATAAGCCCCTTTGGAAGATTGGAACATGTCCATGTGGACATCGACAAAGTAAGGACGTTTGCATATTTTGAGGTGATTGAGATAGTTGATGATAGTTGTCCTTACCCTGCGTTGTTACGCATTGATTGCGCTTTCAATAATTCCACTGTGGTTGATTTAAAGAAAAGACGAATGAATATTGAAGGAGATTTCCTTAGGGTCATTGGGCCTTTAGATCCAGATGAAGGCCAACGATACACAAAGCCCATCAGAGAAGAAGATCGCACATATGAACTAGAAAACATATACAAACTAACCGCCAGACAACAAGATTACATTAATCCTATGGTCGATGGAAACCTAAGCTGGCGAAGTGACAATGCATGTTCATCAGATTCAGAAGAAGCACTAGAGAAATGGTAGAAAAAATTGTATGAAGTATCTACAAGGAGATGTTCTAGATTAACCAGAGAAGTTCGTTGGATCGGCACAACAATAAGTAACCTACCCACCTTTGATGGTTTGAATCCTTTAGAAGCCTTCTTATAGGAATTTGAAGAAAGTGTACCAATGCAACAAAGATTGTTGGAAATGGATCAGGCATTGAAAGAAACACCAGCAAGATGGTGGGGGACACACAAAAATAACATTACAAACTGGTTATAATGTCATACTTTGATGACAGCGCGGTTCTCAGCACAAGTAGAAGGCTACAAAGTTCGGTATACAGGTCGAAGTTGTCCGAAGGACCATGTGCGAAGTTGCAAGGAAGCCTAGTGAAACATTCCTCAAGAGGAGTGGGTTCACAAATTCATTAACACAATGGACACAACCCCTATCAACTGGTACCTTCAAGCAGACTTGTGCCTCATCACTAAAGATTGGGAAGGTATGACTCAGAATTTTGTAACTACCTTCTTATTTGAATGTTAATATCCTTCAATAGATCAAGCATTAAAGATTGTAAGACATAAAGTATTTGAGGAGGCCTCTAGCCTCCCTTTAGAACAAGAAGAGGACGAATGGACTACGCCCCTCCAGAAACTACAAGGTTGTTACAACATCAATGTTGACGAAGATGATGATCCGAGGAAGGTGAATATCGCAAAAACAAAGGGACAGTGAGATGTGGAAGGACTAGGAGTTAAGCTACCATTTATTGGACAACCAATCAAGATTAAAAAATTCAATATTGGAACTGAGCAAACACTGAAGCTTGCAAAAGTCAGAGATTTTTGGGATGTTGCTACTATTGACAAGATCACAGAGTTACTACATGAATATCAAGACTTGTTTCCGACCAAGTTCACTGATATGAAGGGAATTAAAGGGCCTATGGGGGAGATGAAGATACCTTTGAAACCAGATGCAAGACCAGTCAAATAGAGACCCTACAAACTGAACACTAAATATAAGGAAAAGGTGAATATTGAGCTCTACAGAATGCTAGAAGCAGGGATTATAGAACCTGTCGAAGAATCAGAGTGGATTAGCCCTATGGTGGTGCAAGACAAGAAGATAGGAGAGATATGGATCTGTGTAGATCTCAGAAAGCTGAACGATGCCTGCTTTCATGACCCCTTCCCTATACAATTCACTAACGAGGTGTTATATAATGTAGGTGGACAGGAGGTATATTCTTTCACGGATGGATTTTTAGGATACCATCAGATCCGAATTGCCAAGGAAGATCGCCATAAGACCACATTTTCAATAGAATGGGGATCATACCAATTTACGGTGATGCCATTTGGATTGAATAATGCCCCAACCATCTTTTCCAAGGTGGTGGTTGAATCATTCAAGGATTTCCTACATAAATTTCTAGAATCTTATTTTGATGATTGGATTGTTTTTAGTTTACTGAAAAATCATATTGAATGTCTAAGCCTAATGTTGGAAAAATGAAGGCAGTGTTAGATTGTATGTAATCAAGGATTGTTAGGTCATATTGTATGTAAGCAAGGATTGTTGGTAGATCCATCTAAAATTGCCATTATAGTTGATATGCCCCCTCCTACTTTAGTCAAACAACTGCGCACTGTGCTAGGACTTACTGGATATTATAGGAAGTTCATTAAAGGCTATGCACAGATTACAACACCCATGGAGAAGATTTTGAAGAAAGTCTGTCAATTTCACTGGACAGAAGAATGCCAGCAGAGCCTCAATACGTTGAAACAGAAAATGGTTACTGCACCCATTCTCATTTTCCCGGATTGCAACAAGGAGTTTCATGTGCATGTCGATGCATCTTCTATTGCCTTAGGAGTTGTGTTAGCACAACTGGGAACATGAGACACCGACCACCCGTTAGCCTTTGCTAGCAGGAAAATATCCACAGCTGAGATTAATTACACCACCACTGAGAGAAAAAGATTAGCCATGGTGTATGCGCTGAAGAAGTTCTGCCACTATCTACTGGGAGGACACTTTAAAATGTTTACTGACCAATCCGCGCTGAAGTACCTAGTCAACAAGCTAGTGTTAGGGGGGAGAATATGCAGATGTATTATGCTATTTCAAGAATATGATTTTGAGATCATGGTTAAGCTAGGTAGAATGAACAAGGGTCTTGACCACTTGTCAAGGTTGGAACATGGAGAAGAGCCCACTAATTTGGAGGATACATTGTCGAATGCACAGCTTCTAGCCATTAGAAATATTGATGACCACTTTGCAAAGATAGCCCAATTCCTATCAACAGGGATGGCACCTAGTGAGTATACAATCACCCAGAAGAAACAGCTAGTAGTGTGCACTGCAGATTTTTCACTTATAGCTAGAAAGCTATACAAAATGGGACCTGATGAGATATTGAGAAGGTGTGTTATGGAGGCAGAGCGACCATTGATCCTTGCATAAGATCATGAAGGTATCATAGGAGGACACTACATAGGAAAAGAAACCATGCAGAAGGTTCTTAGAGCTTGCCTTTTGTGGCCTACCTTACACAGAGATGCCAAGGACTATTACAGAGCCTGTGTTGTATGCCAAAGAGTTGGGAAACTGTCCAGAAGAGATGAAATTCCATTAGCACCACAGCTAACCCTACAAGCATTCGAAAAATGGGCCATTGACTTCGTAGGACCTATAAACCCACCAGGAAAGCACACAGGAGTAAGGTACATAATCACTGCCACAGAGTACTTGACTAGATGGGTCGAAGCAAGAGCAGTTAAGGATTGTAGTGAAACTATAGCTACGCGCTTCATATTTGATGACATCATAACCAGGTTTGGATGCCCAAATATCTTTATGAGTGATCAAGGCACACATTTCATCAACAAGACCATTGAATCCCTGACAGAGGAAGTTGCATTCCATCATCAGAAGAGAACACCTTACCATCCACAAGCAAATGGGAAAGTTGAAGCATTCAACAAAATCTTGGAGACAACGCTGACGAATATTTGTAGTGTGAACAAGGATGACTGGGATTTAAGAGTACCAGTAGTACTATGAGCCTATAGAACCACTTGCAAGAAGATGACAATGTAGACACCTTTTAGTTGGTTTATGGTCTAGAATTTGTTGTCCCAATGGAATATTTGGTACCCAGCCTAAGAATCATTTCCTTTACATGTATGAATGACACTGGCATTGTTCAAGAGAGACATGCATAGTTGGTCGAACTAGATGAAGATAGTTTTATTTCAAGATTCCATCAGCATGTCCAGAAGGAAAGATAGAAGACCTTCCATGACAGGAACATCAAGAAGAAGGCATTTAAGCAAGGTGATTTGGTATTAGTATATGACAGCAAGTTCATGAAGCATCCAGAGAATTTTAGACTGCATTGGCTTGGACCATATGAGGTCGCATATGTTACAGAAGGAGGAGTTGCGTAGTTGAAGACTTTGAATGGAGAATGGAAGGAAGGATTAGTAAACGGGAGCCAGTTGAAATTGTATTGTGACAACCAACTGCCTCACAGCTCTCAGTAAACGCATAAGGAAAAGGGTCGAGGTACCAGGTGCAGTTGAAACTGGGTACCAGACATAGAAAAGACAGTCTGCACAAGGAAGGAAAGGAGGCATAAAGCAAAAAGCAAAGGATGCACTACGCAGTCCGACGTTGAAGAAAAACAGTAGGATCAGATCTGAAGTGCCTCTAGACGAGTCATAGGTGAGTGTTGGGGGCCTATTTTCCCTTGGGTATGGAAGCAAGTGAAGGTCAAGGAAGAAAAGGAAAAATGTGAACTGTGCAAAAGACACAGTGACTGATATTGGGTTGAAGTAAGAAGAAGAGCAGAAAAGACGGAGTGAAGTAAGAGAAAGCAATTCGTTGGATGAGGAGATCGAGGATGATAGATCAGCAAGGAATTTGGATCATGGACAACTCAGCAAGCAGAAAAATCCATCATTGGATGCTTGGAGTACCACACAAGAAGGAAGGAAAGACAGGCTGGCAAATACCTGAAAATGTGGGTCAAGTTGACCTAGGGTTTTAGACACCTAGGGTTTTGGTATCTAGGGTTTTGACACCTAGGTTTCAACCTAAGGTTGTCAGTGAGTGATTGTAATGTATAAATAAAGGTCAAGAGGACCTAGGTTGGGTTATTGTTTATATTGTTATTGTCACTCTAGCTTTTGGCATGAGTGATGATTGTTGTGTGAGAGAGAAGTGCTAAGTGTAAGAGCACTCGAGTATTGTAAGATATTCAGTTGGGTGCAAAGATCAGTCCTGCATCTGGGTGAGGAGGAAGGAGAAAGAAAGAGAGGAGAAGAAATAAGATATGTTATCTAAGAGCGTAGACGAGAACTATCTGCTTCATCTTAATATACTATAAAGAACAGTTATGTGGATGTATCCCTAGAGAGGGGGTGAACCACGTACATCTTGTGTTGTGTGTGATTAATGCTATGTTCTTTTCCATTTGATATACTGTTATTGCATTACTGTGTTAGATATGATAGATAGTTGTGTGGAGTAGATCTAAGTTGATAAGTGATATATGAATGTTGTGTTGTTCTCCCATTAGATCCACTTGATATTCCCTTTGGTTGTATACATCTCTGTCTTGCAACCCCCCCATAGTTTCTTCGAGTGATCCTGTATCTGCCTTCCAGGTGTTGCCGAAAGGGCCAATAGTTAGGGATTGTTGGTGTGCTCTTGGAGCTAAACCCTAGGTCTGCCCCTGTTCCAACAGTATACTCGGAGGGTGTTTCCATGTTTGAGCTACACTTTCACCTGTAAGTTTATCTAGTGTTGGTTGGCGTAATTGTTCTTCCTATCATTCTCTCGATTGCTTGATTTTTCTTTAGGGACTTTGTAGCATGTGCTCTGTGTTTCTCCCTAGTTTTACCTTAGAGTCTCGATTGATCATTTCACAAGGTGGAAGATCAAAATATTCACCATTTGCATAGGCTCCAGGGCTTTCTGTTGGTAACTTTGGAGCCACCTCCACCACCGCTGAGGAAAAGGATAGATCAAGAGGTTTTTTTCGAAGCAATCGGGTCACAATAAATTTTTATTGAGCCTATTCCTAGAGAATATACACTTGCACCGAAGGAGACTATCGTTTTCAACCTCGAAGCTAAAGGCTTCAGTCACGAAAACCCTCTGATCACTCATCTCTCAACGAAATCCTTGTTCAGATAGTCCCTCTTGGGGTGACTACTCTTGATTGTCATCTAGTTAGGAGATTGGGTATGGAAGTAAATAATTCTACTATGGAGTCCCCATACCGCCATCCTGGTCACAGCTGGAGGGGGTGTCATGCTTCCTCCCCCACCTTCACCTTAAAGGAATCCCTCTATCCAACCACCTACAAATTATGGAACCGGCACAATCTCTATGATGATTTCTACCACTATTCCTACTTCCACCATACAGAACACATCTAGCGCTCCTTTTTCATATGGGATGTCGGGTTTCGACACAATCTTGACTTTAACCTACTCCACTTTATAGACTATTGGTATGGGGGAAGGGAGTTCTAATGATCCCTTGTAAGAATCCTTCTGGAGCACCTCTACTCCATTTAATGCAATCCTTTAGGGTGGAGTTCATATTCCCCCTCCGTCCCCCTCGTTCAGAGGTTCTTTTTAGCAACCATCTGGTCCTAATGATAGTTCCAACTTGTTTAGTGGAGGGGTTCACGGGTCTCAATCCTATATGAATCTTGTTGGTTCTATGCCTTTATGTTTGTTTGGTTCTTTCAGAAATAACACTTTCTCGTCATTCGCATTTTCATTAGGGGGAAACCCCTTCTTCAATCAACCATACCCTATGCAAGGTTTTGTTCCTTCATAGGAAATGATGACAGGAGCCTTCACCTCTCAAGGTCTTGGAAATATCTGGTAGGTTTCTATACCTTTGAAAGGGATGTCCATCAGGGGAAACCCCTCCCATGCTCACTGGAACCCCAGGCAAGGTTCAATGCCTTTGCTTAGAGGATCGGTTGGGGGTAACCCCAACCAAGGTTTTTGGAATACCATGCAGGGAGAAATCCCTACTCAAGGTATGTCATTTAATTATTTGAATCCATTGACGATGTAGACTAACATGCAAACCCATTATATTGGCCAAGGACACCCTAGTTTTTACTAGAACCCTGGTCAACAGGAAGAAAAATCCTAGCAACCTAGTGCCAACCAAAATCCAGGTTCCTCTTTTCCTTTAAATCTGTCGCAACCTAGGTTAACTTTTCTAGAAACTCTTCATTTGCAAGACTTGTCAAGTTTGTTGAATAATCCTATCTATCATGATCCACATTTTCCTCCTATGCCAACTAAGGCAAGTCTGGCGAAGATCCAGGTGATCATGTTACAACGTTTCACTTGTGGTGATCCTCCAACTCATTGAATGATGACTCTATCAAGTTTTTATTGTTTCAATGCACTCTCATAGGGGGTGTTGTGAAGAGGTATATTGAGCTCGATGGCTTGAAATATGCTTACTTTAATGATATGGAAATGGTCTTCTTAAACCATTTTTTGCTACTGGTGAGATACGATATTGGCACAAAGTTTTTGGAAAATTTCGAGAAAACTAAGGCCATCCATATCTCCGATCATATTTGAGAATGGCATCTCCACAAGAGCTTGATTAAAGTGAAGGTTCTTCCTGCATTTCTACTCGAGTGGTTCCTCAAGTCTTTGGTACCTTGTATTTCCAAAGACATCGTCACTTCCAGAGTATTTCTTGAGGAAGAGGCTATAATGAGAGCTCAACAACTGGAATTGATTTATTCTCAATCTAGCATGTTGTATGAGATTCTTCCAGATGCATCGTGGTCAACCTTTGACCAAATGAAATCAAAGTCTAGGCCTCATGTCAATGGTTTCATAGGCTCAGCACAAACCAAGCCCATAGATCAGTTGTCTAACCAATTGCAATAGTTATTGCTACAATAGATTGTGGTGAGCTAGAGTCCTAGTATGATTTCCCCCACAACCCAAATGTCAGAAGTACAAAGTTTGTATATGAAAAACCCCAAAGGTAACCAACAACCCGAGGGAAAAATAAAGGCCAAGGGAAAGAATGGAAAGGGGGGTAGTGAAAAAAGGTTTCTAACAATGTTGGTGAGGGTAAAAACAAGAATAAGAAGGTTAAGTTCCCATGTAATCTTTGCACAGATGATCACCTGACTCATCAGTGCCCTCGGATGGAGGAAGCCCAGAAGTTGTTGGCACAACAACAACTTTCTATATTAACTAACCCCTTCCCTCAGGGGCATAATTTGACACAGAATTCTTCATCCACGAACATGTCTGGGGGTAATCAGGGTGCCCCCAAACTTAATGCTAACACTAGAACCGAAAACGTGTACATGATGAGATCAGATGCTCATCTTCAGACCACGGCTCATGATTATCGAATGCATGAATCTACTGAGAACAGAAACCCATTGCCTCCTCTTCACATTGAGAAAAAAATGGGAGAAAATATGACTCGCATCCCCAAAGGTGCATTTACAAAAGCTTCTCATAATCCAAATGCAAGGGCTGCCTAGAAATACTCCGTTGTTGAGAATCTGACACAAACCCCTTGTGCGATGTCTTCACTAGAGGTCCTCAGAGTTTCCCTTCTTAGAGAAAAGCGTTATTATTCGTCTTAGGTGTTGCTGAGACAGCCAACTCAGGATATATTGTCTTTGACACTTCCCATGTTAAACCTCATTTTCCTTTCCATGTCGCCTTCCAAATAGTATTGGTTTACGCCATGAAATCATTGACATGGAATATTTTTTACACAATGGTAGATGAGGGTGCATCTACTTGTGTTATTTCATTGGCATGTTGGAAGGCTATTGGTCAACCCGAGTTGTCTCTATCTCCTATGTTATTAACTGTGTTTGGCAACCGTTCTTTTATACTGCATGGCATAATCCCCTCCTTCCCCATGTAGTTCGAGGGAAAAAATATGTGTGTCAAGGTCGAAGTAGTCGATGCGCCTCTCGACTATAACCTTTTGTTGGGTCGAAGTTGGACTTATGCAATGACAATGGTTGTATCCTCCATTTTTTGTGTTTTATGCTTTCCTCATGAGGGTAGGATAGTAATCATGGATCAATTGTCTTTCTCTCATCCTGACCCTTCATTGAGGGCATCCACGGTCCCGATGATTGATAACCCACAACAAGGTACCATCAATCTAGGTGTTGGCTTGTTTCCATATTTGATGGGCACTTTCGAATTTCCACCACCTTCAAATGATGTTGAGTTTGTTTCGACTGTCCCTGATCAGCCCAGGGTTGTGATTCTCCAAGTAGCTTCGTTTCAAACAAATTATTTTGACAATATGTGGAATTTACCTTTCCCATTGGCTTCGATGGAAGGGGTAGGGAATCCTGTCATGGCGATGCCCCTATATGCAACTGAGGTTGTGTACAACATTTTTTAGCAAACCTTGGCCAACTCTGATCCAACTCCCCCTCAAGAGCTAGATCTTGTTCTAGAGCCTATTTGGGCTCAAGAGTCTCTTACCTCTCACAATCCTTTGGACTTGGTATTTCCCTCCGACAAGGAGATTTTAGAGGCAATGGCTAATCTAGACAGACCTTGGGATGATCTTCATCATAGATATTACCTTTTACCTGAGCTTAGGAGAGTGGAAGCAGCAGAGTTTACTACGACCATGAATGGAGATGTCACTCGGCCTATTAATCCTTTGGCAATGCATGGAGTATATGTTGAGGGAAACATGGTGAGTATAGATGCGATGATTCCAATTGATATCTCCAAGACCCTTGGCATCGTCAAAAACATTTTCATCGCAACGGATTGTTCCCCCGGGGAGATTAAAGAGTATACTGAATTATTTAAGGAATTTCACAACGTTTTCAACTGGTCTTATGAGGAAATGTTAGGCATTGATCCTTGTATCGTTGAACATGAAATTCAAACTTATCCTGACACTTATCTAGTTCAACAGAAGCTTCACTCGGTTAACCCTCGAAAGGCAGCAGCTATTAAAGTTGAGGTAGAAAAATTGATCAAGGCTAGTTTAATCTACCCTATTCAATTATCGAAATGGGTGTCAAATTATGTTCTTGTCAACAAAAAGAAAGGTACAATTCGAGTGTGCATGGATTTTCATGATTTCAACAAGGCATGCCTGAAATATAACTTTCCTACCCCATTCATTGATAAGATTATCGATGAATATGTGGGTTGTGAAGTCTTTTCCCTTATGGATGGTTTCTCAGGGTACAATCAAATTTAGATCAAACCCAAGGATCAACATAAGATTGCTTATATATGTCCTTGGGGTACCTTTTCATATAATAAGATGCCTTTTGGCCTTAAAAGTGTTGGAGCTATGTTTCAGCAGGCTATGTTATTCACCTTTCATGATCTCAAACATATAGTCGAGGCATATCTTGATTCTCTCACATCACGTTCTCACAAGAGGTCAGATCATCCCGCTCACTTTCAACTTATCTTTTAGGGGTGTCACTACTATAGAATTCATTTGAATCCCAACAAGTGAATTTTTTGTGTTACGTAAGGATGTTTATTGGGCTTTATCATGTCCAACAAAGGGATCATGATCGATCCTCTCAAGGTTGAGGCAATAGTTCACTTGCCTCCCCCGTGCACAGTTCGACAACTTTAGAGTCTCCAAGGAAAAGCTAACTTCTTACGGTGATTTATTTCCAACTATGCTGAAATAACTAAAGGTTCATGTGTCTTTTGAAGAAAGGGGTCCCATTCCTTTGGGATGAATCATCTCAACACTCTTTCAAAGCGTTGAAAAGTGCCCTGATGTATGCCCCTCTGCTCATCCCTCCTAATTATGGCAAGGATTTATTGTTATATTTAGTTGCAATAGAGTCTACCATCAATATGGTCTTGGTTCAAGAGGATGACATGCTCCAAGAACACGTTATATACTACCTTATTCGAGGCTTAGTCGAACCAGAGCTCAACTATACTCATGTTGAGAAGTTGTCTTTGGAAGTTGTCTACGTTGTCCAAAGGTTTCGTCATTATATTCTACTCCATAAAACCATTGTCATGGAAGTCATTAATCCTTTTTAATATTTTTTGACATGGTGGGTCATCGGAGGGAAGATTAGTCATTGGATCATTATTCTTCAGGAATTTGATTTGGACTTTGTTTCAGCTAAATCTAAGAAGTCTTTGGTTTTTGTAGAGTTAATATCAGAACTTCTGATTGAGAGTAGCATAGATATGCCTGAGGAGTCATTGATCAATGGTGATCTCTTCCTTATTGTGTCTTCTGACCCTTGGTATGGAGATATTCTTGTGTATCTCCACACTATGAAGTTTCCTCCTTATTCTCATGATGAGCGTCGATGGATACTCCATCAAGCACAAAGTTATCTTATCCTCGATGACACTTTGTATCGTCAAGGAATTGACTGCATTCTCCATCAGTTCCTAACTCATGAGGAGGTAGAGCTTGTGCTTAATGATTGCCACACTAGAGCATGTGGCAATCCCTTTTCTAGGATGGATATTGCTTATAAAATCCTTTGTGTTGTATACTTCTATCCCTCGTTAATCAAAGATTGTATAGAAGCATTCAAGAAGTGTCATCTATGTCATATATTCTCTTGGAAGATATGGGCACACCCTACTCCTATTTTTCATGTTATTGTGGTTGGTCCCTTCACTAAGTGGGGAATTGATTTCACTACATGACACTTAGTTTCTTCTAGGGGGAATAATTATATAATTGTGGCAGTAGACTGCTTCACCAAGTGGGTCGAATCCATGACAACATTTAGCAATGATGGGGAAACGGAGGCACTCTTGGTTTTCAACCAAATCATTTCTAGGTTCAGTATACCGAAGGGTATTGTCACTGACCATGGCAATCACTTCCAAAATAATATGATGACAAATTGAATGCCAAAGCTAGGGTTTAAAAAATAACATTCGTCACCCTATTATCCACAAGTGAATGGTCAGGTGGAGGCTGTCAACAAGTCTCTTAAGACCATTCTCCAATGGACAATCAATTCGGCCAAGTCAAATTGGCATTTGATGTTGCACTCAACACTATGGTTATATCAAAATTTTGTAAAGACTACCACAAGATTCTCTCCTTTCCAACTAGTTTATGGGATGGCGAAAGTCTTTCCTATCGAGTGTCGGATTCCTTTTCTTAAGTTGGCAGTGGAACTACTTCCTGACACAAATGTGCTTGAATAATGTCTCCTCTCTCTCGAGCGGCTCGATGAACAGTGTCGAGATGAAGCCTTGGATAACGAGACTCACAAGCATCACGTCAAGTGTTAGTATGATCAGTCAGTTCACCTTCTCCGAAGGTGATCTTGTTTTGGTCTATGATAAATATAAATATCCCTTAGGGGAAGGAAAGTTTAAACATATGTGGTTCGGGTCATTTAGTATAAAAATCATTCTGGAAAAAGGCACTTATGGGTTAGTTGACTTTGAAGGAAATGTGTTTCCTGGGCCCAGAAATGAGATTTACTTAAAGAAGTATTACACTTAGGTCGGTCACCTGAGTGTGAATTCTTGTATATAGTATATATATTTTATCTGTAGTATCTTTTTTTTTTTATGGACGAATAGTTTATTGTGCCTCTGCATTGTGGAAGATGTCAAGTGAGTCTGAGTTTTATGTTGGGTTTGAGGACAGTACTAGCCGACACACTCGGAGGTTTTCTTCCATAGCTTGGGTTATCTTCACGCCCACTGGTTAGTTGGTATCTTCTGGAGGTGTTTGTCTGGGAGAAGCAACCAATAATGTTTCCGAGTATAGTGTTGTAATAGAATTTCTATGTGATGCTTTGTCACTTGGTATTTCTCACCTCTGGGTTCATTTAGATGTTCAACTGGTAGTGTAGCAGTTAAATGGATTCTACCACATCCACAATCCCACCTTGCACCGACGATTCCTTAGGGTATGCCTCTTGGAACGTTATTTTGATTATATTACATTTCCTAGACACTCTAATCAATTAACTGATACATTGGAAAATCATGTTTTAGATTGGCATCTTTCACACACATAAATATAAAATCACACAAATATACACACATGTAAATATAATTGTACAAAATGTATTTACTCCATAAGGAAAAAATATGTATATATAATATGTCCCAAAATGATGTCACAGTACAAAATGTAGGCCATAAAGCCTCAAGTGTCAAATATACATTGTCAGGCTCAATCCATCAATACATATGGGAGATACAAAAATGGGTGCCCTCGGCATGCATAATGTCCAATACTAATATAATCTCTAGGCATATTGTCCCTAGTATAGTACACTACAGAGTTCACCAGACACCGAAATAACTAGACCCATGCCCTGGGTACTCCCACTACATGAGTCTACATGGATGGTGGTAGATCCTCGATCTCTTTCATGGGCATACTACGGGTGAGGGTTGTCATGTTCCTCTCTACCTGCCTCGGTACTCTCTCATCCTCCACTGACGATGCCCCTGCCTCTGTTGGGGCTCCTCCTAGCTGTATTTTCTCTCGAGGATGGTGTCAAGTCTGAGGGAAGTCCACTGGCCACTTTGGTCCCACATCTGTACATACCAGGTTTTAATTTAGTACTGTGACATTACCAAAAACATGTTTTCTTTTTCATTATAAAATTGAAAAATCAAAAAGTTAAAAATTAAAAATGTTAATACGCACCTATCTCGCCCCGTGCTGCACTAGGGAGCATAGGCATGTCCGAGTCTCTCAAGAATCTAATACCCGCATATGGATAGTCCTCAATGGAGGGAATCTAGAATTTCCACTAGTTGAAGAACTTGTCATCATATGACTTATGTACCCCTCCTCCTTTGTGACACAACATCAAAGAGACCCATCTACACAGTGTTGGAAAGAAGGCTATGTGTCCCCGCACACCCTCCCTTGGGCTCATGTATGACATTCTTTCAAAGAAGAATGCGCATAGTACTATCATGAATCCAAAGTTTCTCCTTTGTATCAACTTGCACTCTATCAGTTGAATTTTCATGTAATTGAGCATGTTGGTGCTCCAATCAAATATAATTGGCTATAGAAACTAAAATGCACAATGCATCTGGGCTCGAGAGGCCCGTTGTAGAGCAACGGATCCTGTCATCTGCTAAATCATGTATAGTACCACTCTCAAACTCATACTCTCGATCTTTTGTATCGGCACTTGAGAGCCCACCTTCTCTATGTTGGCCTCACAATACATATCAATATAATGGGCTATGTTACATGTCCCAGGAGGGAAATTATCCAAGTTTATCGGTTCACCCCTCCTAGAGAGACCGGTCAAGAAGTAAATGTCTTCAGTGGTTGGTGCTAGTGATCGGCCTTCTATAATAAAGGCATTTTCATCTAGTTTCCAATACTCTATGAGATGGTTCAGAGGTATTGGTTGAGATCTCATAAGGGGACAATGTAAAATTTTCCATAATCCACATTGTTTTAGTGTTGCCACCACCTCTGGGTTGTCCTTGACCATTTGGTCAACCTCTTCATGTTCTCTTTCCCTCCAACGCACATACATCTTGATTCATGCAACCTGTGACGTCCTCGGCCATCAACCTCTATCAGGTAATGCTACCCAAACAACATTATCTTTACTTGCTAGCTCTAATACCAATTTGTCCCCTTCCCGACCTTAAATCGACAGGCCAAGCAACATTACCTCGGAAACTAACATGCTCGAGCATACACATATATATATGAATATATTTTTAATGCAATTTTAAATAGACATTAACATTTTGTACATACACATATTCTTGTGGAAGCGACAATGACACATACCAATAATTAACAGATGATTTACGTTCTGCTATCACACAGCTTAATGCAGAAATAACAGTAAAAGCATACATGCACTAATCATAGACAAACCATAGATGTAACAGCATATATAAATACATATCATGTAAATGAACAGAGAAATGGGTACTTATGTTTTAATTGTAGACCACCAACTTCATATAGACCTTTCATGAACCTCCCAGCCTTAAACCACGTTACTCATCACACTCAGCAGTGGGTCACCCCTGAGCTAGGACTAAAATCCACTTGGAAAGGGATTTCTAGGCTTGGAAAGGACAAAAGGGAAGTCGCACAGAACAACAGGAAGGATTTTTATCCCAGGATCCACTTACGCCCACAACCCATAGATCCTCATTCCCCACACGCCTATTCCACCCCAGGAGGGTACACCTTCACTATTACAAGTCCATCAGCTACTACACCTCCCTTTCATTGGGCTTCAGCAACAAGCTCGACCGGAAGTCTCAGAGTATTCTAGCTTCTACGGGACTCCCTCTAGGAAAAATCACTTCCCCACCAAACTCTCTCACCTAGGGGAGTTTCTCACAGGCCTAACAACATGCTTCTTCAATTCAGCTCTTAATTAAAATGAACACAGGGGATGTCAACAAAAGAATTCAGCTAATGCACAGGTGATGGTAACAAATGAAAAATGGGTAAGGACACAGAATATGGTAGCAATCCAAGCTCATCCAAGGAACTGTTTTGGCATCAACAGCCAACCACTAATACACAACATGGGCTTAGGCACAATACAGGTGCATCGGGCTTCACAAGAAATATGCAGGACAACTACAGTATCTACAGGTTACAATGGCACGTGCATAAATAGGGAGTACGATGGATTTCCACGGTGGCTAACCTCACGAGAGTGCAGACAAAATGGTGAAGGGTGGAAAGCATCATGATAATCATGAGAATCCTCATAGTCATGAGAGTCGTGAGAATGGTGAGGGAACCCCCCAACGGGCTGACTTTCCCACCTAAAAATTGCATGCACCCAGGTTGACACATGTCTCCCTGAATCTACATCAGGTCCACTTAACACTCGTCCCATTTCCCTAGGAACTTAGGACCACACGGTTAAGTCAAAAATTAGCCTCTAACAAATAATAATATAATATTATTCCTTTAGAGGTAATCCCTCTAGCTTGTCCCTTATTCCTAGACACTTATCCCCTTCCCTACCTAGTGTATCTTAGTCCCCCATAAGTATTTCTTCATGGAGGGTCTACACGCAATGATGTATTTTTTATTAATGATGTGAGTATTTACATTTACAAAATCAGGCTCATTTTCCTTAGCATCTAGCTCACCAGCCTAATAAATACATAAGTCTCTCATCTTATAACTACTTGGCTCACCAGCCTATAAACATAATTACAATTCAGCAAGGGCTCGGCCTTGGGGTGTTACAATCCCCTCCCCTTATTTTTTCACTATCCTCAATGCAACTTATTTACACAACAACAACAAGATTTCCAAAATCTTCAAAAATATGTGGTGTTAGCACTAAGAGTCGCCCTCCGAGTGCAAGAGGATAAGCCCAGTACCCATCAAAATATTTGCGGATTAAAAGGGTGTGAGTGGGTGATTTAGCGAGACTTTAAGGAAAGTAAAGACAATGGAGATCACTGCAGATCAGTGATGGGCCATTGGGTTAAGGATTCATAAATATTCTTCTCAATGAAGGCATTTAAGCTCCCTATCAGATAAAGGAATTAAATGGTGGTGGGAAGGAGAAAGGTAGAAAGTGTCTGAATGATAAACCATAAGCAAATGGGAAATATGACAGCAGATCCTCTACTGCCTCAAGAATCCAGAAATCAGGGGGTTTACAATGATCCAGACAATAATAAAAACATAGGACGTCTTTTGAACCATGAAAGATGGGCATGACGACAACAGATCCTCCATCGCCCCAGGAATCCATAAATCAGAGAGATTACATTCAGACATGAATGAGAAACAGAAACGTCTGTTGAACCATGAAAGATGGGCATGACAGAAACAGATCCTCCATCGCCTCATGAATCCATAAATAAGAGAGATTACATTCAGATAGGAATGAGAAACAAAAACATTTGTTGAACCATGAAAGATGGGCATGACAGAAACAGATCCACCATATCCTCAGGAATCCATAAATTAGAGAGATTGCATTCAGAAAGGAACGAGAAATAGAAACGTCTATTGAACCATGAAAGATGGGCATGATGGCAACAGATCCTCCATCGCCTCAAGAATTTTTAAATCATAGAGATTACATCCAAACAAGAAAGAGAAACAAAAAATGAAAACTAAGAAGATGGTCTAATATAACAACTTAAATGAATCTTCAGTAACATAACAATTTACAATCCAGGCCCTTGGGCTTACAACAAAAATACAGTCATAACAACTCTCAAATCTTTCCCCCGATCTGGGCCAAAGCTACCCCCCTTTATACTTAGATCAGTGCATGAATCTCATGAGTGTGATCTGATCACTACATTCAAAGCTTTTCATTGGAGCAGTCCTCTGTCAGACTGTGTGATTTCTTTTGTCAGACGCAAGCTCACATTGACATGGGCTTACAGGAAAATCCATCCACAGGGGGACCTTGGGCTGACAGTTTTGTCTCTACGACCAGGACCTCCATGCCTTCCATTTACTGAGTTAGTCAAGGTTTCAACCACTAGTCCTTCTTTCATCAACTTCCTTTTCTCGGAATTGTGATGCATCTTAATGCTCAGGGGGTGGCCACGTGCTTCTCTTGGATAGGATGTTATATGAGCACCTGATTGCGGGGCCTCTCAAAGGTGATTTGAATTTAGACTACTTTTGGGCTCACAATCCATCTCCCTTTGCCACGTATCTCTTTTGACTTACCATGGTTTCAATTGTGAGACCTCTCAAGAAAATTATTGCCCAAGAATGTTGCATTCCCGCAATGGACTGTGGTCATCGATATCATTATCTTGGATGAGGCTTCACGATCTGTGTCTCAAATCTACCCCCTCCAAATTAGTGGATCAGATCTTCCCTTTTTGAATCAACGGTTGAGACCTGCTTCGTGATTCAGGTTTCGGACTTTTCAAACCTCAAACCTCCTCTGCCTTTTGCCGCTTTTACCTAGAGCTAAAGATATGACAACGCATGGCCCCCTAAGATCAAAGGCTAGAATATCTTTGTGGCTGTGGCTCCGGGCTCTGGGAAAATTAAAACTAAAACTTACTTTCTTCCATGTGCTTTTACCTAGAGCTATGGATCTGAGGACACATGGCTCTTGCTAATCAATGGCTCAGATTCACTTCAAACCTTCGGCCACTTCGGCCCTTTGGACGCTTGGGCCACTTCGGGACTTCGTGACTATACTTCATGCAATTTTGGACTTTTGAATGCCCGTGAGCCATTGATTTGAACTGTTTCCTGGAATCTCCACCGCTGAAAGATTAAAACTACCTGATGCTTGCACTTCAAGCCTAAAATAGACTGTTAAGAAAGTTGTGCTTTGTGTTCCTAATTGCGGACTATGTGAACAAGGACTTGGACGTCTTCCGACCCTTTGAAAACTTTATGTGATAACATGTGGGTATTCCTCCCTCATAGCATCTTCATGCTCCCATATCGCATCCTCGGGACTGTAGTAGGTCCAATGATCCTTTACAAGCTTTACGACCCGATTTTGGAGTTGCTTGCTCTTCCATTCCAGTATGCGCATAGGCTACACTTGCAAAGCGCCTTCTTGTTCCACCTGAATCACATTCCAATCAATCACATGATTAGCCTCAAGTATATAATTCTTGATCAATGATACATGAAATACATTATGAATAGTCATGGATGCAGGTAATGCAAGCATATAAGCTATTGGTCTGATCCTTTCTAGGATTTCAAATGGTCCACAAAATATGGTTGCCAACTTGGAATAGCTTCCCAGATTTAGGGAAATTTTGTTGGCTTTCACCTTTAGGAAAACATGATCACCCACTTTACACTCTCTTTGGTTTCTGCCTTTGTCTACATAGCTTTTATGTCTGTCTTGGGAAGCCTTCAAATTTTATTTAATCTTCAGCATTTTCTCTTCCATTTCCTTGAGCAACTCTGGCCCAACCACTACCCTATCAGTTGGGTTGTCCCATCTTACTGGGGTGTTTCACTTTCTACCATAAAGTGCTTCAAATGGTCTCATCTTCAGTGATGCTTGATACCCATTGTTGTGGGAAAATTCTACCAAGTGTAGATAATATTCCCATTTAGATGGTTTTTCCATCACATACATCCTTAGAATATCTTCTATCACTTGGTTTACTCTTTCTGTTTTTCCTTCTTACTCAGGATGATAGGTTGTGCTAAAGTTCAGGTTCGTTCTAAATCCCTTGAATAATCCTCTCCAGAACTTTGAGGTAAACTTTGGGACTCTGTCAGACACAATTGTCTTGGTAATACTGTGCAATCATGCTACTTCCCTCATATAGATATCAACAATGTTAGTTTCCCTGTGAGTAGTCTTCAATGGAATAAAATGAGCGGCCTTAGTAAGCATGTCCACTACTACCATGATTGCATCATGTTGCTTGCTTGTTCTGGGCAATCCTATGATGAAATTCGTTGTTGAAACTTCCCATTTCCACTTAGGAATGGGTAATGGTTGTAGCAAACTTGTTGGGTGTCTATGCTCAACCTTTACCTTTTGACATTCCAAACACTTGGCAATAAAATCAACCACTTTTTTCTTCATGCCTGGCCAATAATATTGGCTTTTGACTGCAGAAATTTTTTTCTGATGTCCCGGGTGTACCGCGTAAGGTACATTGTGCATTTGTTTTAAAATCGCACTCCTCAATTCAAAATAATTGGGTACATAAACTATGTTTCTATATAAGAGGATTTCGTCAATTCTCAATTCATAATCCTCAACTTTCTACTTCATTTTACCTTGCTGCAATTTTGTTACCAATTCCATGTACTGCAAATCTGATTTTGCAACCTCCACAATTTTGTCTTTCAAATCTGATTTGCACATGCTAATGGTTGTAGCATGCAACTCATTCACTCTTCTGCTGAGTGCATCAACCACTTTGTTCTCTTTCCCCTTGATATGCTTTATATCAAAGTCATATTCACTGAGAAACTATAACCATCTTCTTTGCCTGGAATTTAGAGTTGGTTGATCAAATAAATATTTCAGACCATTATGGTCTATCCTAAGCTCAAACCTCTTTCTCATGAGGTAGTGCCTCCACTTCTTCAAAGCGTGCACTATGGCTTCCAACTCAAAATCGCAAGTGCCATAGAGCCTTTCATTCTCCTTCAACTTCCTTGATTTATAACATACAACAAACCCATTTTGATTGAGGAATCCACACAGTCCTTCTTTACATGCATATGTGCATACAATGAAGTATTCATTTGGATCTGCAATCCTCAGAATTGGAGCACTGGTTAACAGCTGCTTCAATTGTCGGAATCTTCTTTCACATTCTTTTTTCCATTGAAATTTCTTCCCCTTCCTTTGCAAGGAAGTGATGGGGTGAGCTATTCTCGAAAACCTTGCAATGAACCTTCTGTAGTGGCCAGATAGACCCATAAAGGATATGAATTTTGTCACATTATTTGGCACTGACCATTCTCTAATGGCTTCTATATTCTCAGGATCCACTACTATCCCATGCTTTGAAATGATATGCCCCAAGTAGTGAATTTTGTTTTGATAAAATGAGCACTTGCTCAATTTGGCATACAGTTGATGCTCCCTTAACACTTGCAACACCATCCTCAAATGATGATCATGCTCTTCTTCCGACTTGGAATATACAAGGATGTCATCCAAAAAGATAATGACATACTTGTCTAAATATTCTCGGAAAACACCATTCATTAAGCACATGAAAACAGCTGGTGCATTTGACAACCCAAATGGGACCACTGTGAACTCATAATGACCATACCTTGTTCTGAAGGCAGTCTTGTTGATTTCTTCCTCTTTAATCCTTACCTAATGGTACCCTAACCTGAGATCTATCTTTGAAAATATTCTAGTGTCCTTCAACTGATCGAAGAGATCATCAATCTTTGGTAGAGGATACTTGTTCTTTATAGTCACTTTATTCAACTATATGAAATCAATGCACAATCTTAATGTCCCATCTTTCTTCTTTACAATCAAGAGTAGGGCACCCCAAGGTGACACATTTGGGCATATATACCTCTTCTTCAGAATCTCTTCAAGCTACATTTGCAGTTCCTTTAGCTATGGTGTGCTCATTCTGTAGGGAGTCTTTGACACTAGAGCTTCTCCAGGAATTACATTTATAGAGAAATCAATATGTCTCTTTGGGGGTAGTCCTAGTACCTCCTTGAACACAATCAAAATCTTTCAGGACTACATGATCCTCCAGATTTGGCACCTTATCCTTAGATTCTTCCTCCATATGGGATGTAAATATTTGACAACCCCTCCTGTAACACTTCTTCAACTGCATTGCTGACATTTCTCTGACAGCAATTGCCTTGAGAATTCCTTGGACTGCTCTTTGATTTCCTTCCTCATCCAAGCAAGTGAATGCCTTGTTATGGTAGTCTAAAATGGCATGGTGTTGGTCCAACCAATCCATACCAATTAGGCAATCATATGATCCCAAAGGAAATATGTTCAAATCTTCCTTGGTACTCAGTCCATTCATGCCCACTAGACATGATTTAACCAACTCAACAACTTTCCTCTTGGCTCCTGTAGCTAGCTATACTAGCCAATATTTCTCATTCTTGCTTCTTGGAAAACATAATATTTCCACAACTTTAGGATCTATGTAACTATGAATAGCTCCCGAGTCTATTAAAATATTAAAGGCATGGTTATTGATCATACCTTCAACTTCAATCATGTGTGATTGAAACTCAGCTTGCTTGTTGTCTAGGGATGCATAGATTCTTGCTACTCTTCTACCTATGTCCTCAACTGTTTCAGCTTGTTGAACATTGTGAACAACTCTCACCTTGTCCTTTCTATGAGGACAATCTCTATACCTATGATATCCTTTTCAACCCCAACATTCCATAGGTTTCGGCCTTGGCCTTTTCCCACCTACTTCAGCCATCCTGGGCTCTCTCAAAATTGGTTGTCCTTGAGGGATATTCCTGAAAAATGGTGGTTTGTTTCCCTTTTGCCTCTGCTCCCTCTTAAACTTCTTCTTGTATTCCCAAGATTTTTGGAAAGTAGGCTTTTCTTTTTGTTGATCATATAATCATTTTTCTCTTTTTATAGTTTCTTCCATAGTTTTAGGATCATCATACTGGATCTTATCACTAATGGAAGATGGAAGCCCACTCAAATACCTTTGAATATTAATTGTATCATCCTTGATGAAGGGGACATACTTCAAAAACTCCAAGAATATTCTTTCATACTCATCAATGGACATACTTCCCAGCTTGATTTCCAAGAATTCTTTCATTTTCTTGTCATAATACCTTTTAGTTAAGTACTTATTTTCAAAATGTCTCTTGAATTCCCTACATGTAACATTTTTCTCTCTGACGTCTTGTACTTTCACAAGTTGATCCCACCATATGGATGCCTTTCCTTTAAGTTGGTAGATGTCAATTCTTCCCTCTCCATGAGAATAATAGTTATGTAGTTGGAAATATTTCCTCATGCCTAGCATCCATGCCTCAACATCTTCATCTTTCTTGTGCTCTCCATCAAAAGTAGGAGGCTTGATTTTATTCATTTCACCCTTCAGTTCATCCACTTCAGATATCCTGTGCTTTCTAGAAGGAGATGGACTTGAATTGTTGTGCGGCCTCCTTTTGGAATGCCTTCGGGTGTGCTGGCAATGTCTGCTACCACTTCTTCCTCTTCTTTCCTCATCAGGGGTCTCTTGATTCTCTGATTTGTTGGAGCCACTCTCCTTATCCAATTTCTTTTCGATTCTTTCCAGGCTTTGCATCAGCTTCATATTGAAGTCTCCTTGTTGCTCATTGTCTCTCATAAGCCTTTAGTTATATTCCTGGTGCATTTGGACATATTTTTGCAAATTCTTAATGATTTTCATCATGTTCACTTCCTTATCTATTTCTTCTCCATGCCCATTGGAATTTTCTCCTTCAATTCCCAAATGGACATCCATTCCTCTAACTTCATCCTCTGAACTGTAAGCATCATGTGCCTCCTCCATTTCTCTATACTATGAAACAACTCGGTTCAGCTCTTTCAATTGTTAACTCTACAAAAATGTGCAGTCAACCAAATTTTTGGCAGGCTATCAGTCTTTAATAATTTTCCATAGGAACTTAAATAATCTGATTCAACAGAAAGAATATCAGACTCTGTTATCGATGGGTCTGTGTCGATCAAGAATACCCACAATTCTATCTCTAAACCTCGTTATGTTCTGCAAAAATTCACCATTCGGCGCTAGCCCCTTCTTCTTCATCCCTTGGTTTGCATGTGACCACGGCTGTGACCCAGTGATAACAATTTGGGTTCTTATCCGAAGTGTTGAAACTTTGGGCTCTGGAGCTTCAGAGGTTTCCCTTTTCCGCACATCACAATGTCACAAAACAACGAACTATAGAATGCACAAAGAATGGTCGATCTATGGTCCACATTCCTTGCTCCGATCTATGGTGGATAGGAGCTTTGGAATTTGGGCTTCGGCGGTATCAAAGGCACTCCCCAACAAATATCTCGAAGTGTCGAATTGGAAAACTCACAAAGTAGGGTGGATCAACGGTCCACGATGACTCTGGTGCTTCGGCCTTTACGAGTTCTCAACCCACGCGACCCCACTTTTCCTCGAAGTGGCCATCATCTGTAGGTTATTAACTCACTAACATGTGGCACACATCCCATGTGTTTGCGTCATCCTTGGTGACATCATCACAGCCACATCACTTCAATACTTCAGGACTTCGGGAATTTAGAATATTTTACTTTAGCATTCCTCAAATCTCCCAAACTCTGAATTTCCAATCTACTTTACCTTTCGAGGTCCACATGGTACAACTGTCAATAATTAAGTTGATGTCACATGGCCCCACATGTCAGATTTATTTTTGTCTAACAGGGTCATCAAAGTTCCATCCTGACTGACATGTGGTAGGAATAAGGAAGTCCACGTCATCCTGGGTGACATCATCATGTCGTGTCACTTCAAGACTTTGGGATTCGAGACTTCGGAAGGATTCACCGTAGCATACCTAGTTTCTCCTGAAGTGTCAAGATTCTGAATATGTTGATCTGTAGCCATGGCTTACCCCTTGTTCTTGGCTTGATCTATGGCTCTGATCTGACTTCGGCCAATCCAACAGTCCAACACTTCTTCCCGGATCTACGGTGTAGATTCTCTCCAAAACTTCGAAACTTCGGGCTTCGATCTCTTTTCTTATAACACATAAATTTTCCGAAGTCGCGAAGTTCGAAGGAATTAGGGGGTTAACTTTTATACACCTTCTCTAGATCTGACAACTATGAAGGGTCTTTCTTCTCCCAAACAGATCCTACATCCCAATTTCAACCTCACAACTCAACACAATGTTTGTTGCAACTCCTTTATTTGTTTCCATTCCATAAACTGTTATACCTCCTAAGCTTCATAATACGACCAAGGTATTCTCTTGGCACCCAGGGACGTTTTGAACCTCGTTTTTTGTCCCTTTCAACAAAATTTCACTCTGAAATCTTGTCTCGTTAACCACTGACATGGACCATCCAGGCTCAGTGTCGAAACCATGGCTCTGATACAAATTTGTGATGTTCCTAGCCATCAACCTTTGTCAGGTAATGCTACCAAAACAACCTTATCTTTACTTGCTAGCTATGATACCAATTTGTAACCTTCTCAGCCTTAAACCGATAGTCCAGGCAACATTACCTTGGAAACTAACATGCTCAAGCATACACACACAAAGACACACACACACACACACACACACACACACACACACACACACACACACACACACACACATATGAATATATTTCTAATGCAATTTTATCTAGACATTAACATTTTGTATTTACACATATTATTGCGAAAGTGACAATGACACTTACCAATAATTAACAAATGATTTTTGATCTACTATCACACATATTAATGCATAAATAAAAGTAAAAGCATACATGCAGTCATCACAGACAAACCATAGATGTAACAACATATATAAATACATAACATGTAAATGAATAGAGAAATGGGTACTTATATTTTAATTGCATACCACCAACTGCGTGAAGACCTTCCATGAACATCCCATCCTTAGACCATTCTTCTCATCATGCTCAGCAGTGAGTCACCCTCGAGCTGGGACTAAACTCCATCGAGCAAGGGATTTCTAGACTTGGCAAGGACAACAACGAAGTTGCACAGAACAACAGGAAGAATTTTTATCCTAGGATCCACTTACGCCCACAACCCACAAACCCTCATTCCCCACATGCCTGTTCCACCCCAGGAGGGTACACCTTCACTATTACAAGTCCATTGGCTACTACACCTCCCTTTCCTTGAGCTTCAGCAATAGGCTAGACCAGAAGTGTCAAATTACTGTAGTTGCTACAAGACCCCCTCCAGGAGAACTCACTTCCCTAGAAAACTCTCTCACTTGGGCGAGTTGCTCAAATGCCTAACAAACTAATTCTTCAATTCAACTCTTAAGTCAAATGGACACAGGTGATGTCAACAAAATAATTTAGCTAATACACAGGTGATGGTAACAACTGAAAAATGGGTAAGGACACAAAATATGGCAGCAATCCAAGCTCAACCAAGGAACTGTGTTGGAAGCAACAACCAATCGCTAAGACATAGTACAGGCTCAAGAAAAATACAGGTGCATTGGGCTTCACAAGAAATATGCAGGACAACTCCAGTATCTACAGGTTATAATGGCATGTGCATCAGTGGGGAGTACAGCGGACTTCCAGGGTGGCTAACCTCGCGAGAGTGCAGACAAAATGGTGAAGGGTGGCAAGAATTGTGAGAATCATGAGAATCCTCAGAGTCGTGAGAATGGTGAGGGAACCCCCCAATGGGCTAGCTTGTGTGAAGAACCAAATATCAATATAGCATAGAAAAACCTCAAAATAAGTACTCAATGCCTCGAAAAAGAGATAATTTTAGATAATAAGCCTCTTCAAGGGGGCAACCTCCTTTTACCCCACATAAATGTTCAAGTACAAGATGATTCCAAATGAAAATGTCTCCTTGGTATATATAGGAGACTAGGAGGTATAATTACAACTAATAGAATCAAGCTGACATAAATAAAATAACATTACTAATCTAATATGCCCCAATTAAGGGGTAATGAGCCAATATTAGGGCTTAACATGCCCCTCCCCTTGAGACAAGTGTTGTCCACAACGCTTGAGTAACTCTGGAAGCTTCTGTATAAAGGACTCATCTTCCCAAGTGGAATCTTCAGCTAGTAGTTTCCTCCATTTAATGAGATACTCTGAAATGGATCTATTCCTTAGCTGGCGAATTCTTGTGTTAGTGATGGCTTCAGGCTCTACTATGATTTTTCCTTCCTCGTCAAGTTCTGGAAATATAGTTTGAACTGGGATCTTGTCACCTATAACCTTCTTTAAGCATGAAACATGGAAAATTGGGTGTACTCGTGAAGATGCAGGCAACTCCAATTTGTATGCCATAGTACCAATATTTTTCAAAACCTTATCAGGGCCATAGTACTTTGGTGATAATTTATTATCCTTCTTGGCTTTCTTGAGGGAAATCTGTTTGTATGGTTGTAGTCTTAAAAACACCCAATTCCCTACTTCAAAACTTCTTTCACTACGATGTTGATCTGCTTGTTGTTTCATGCGATTATGTGCCATGGTCAGGTTGTCCTTTAAGAATTGGATAACTTGTTGTTGATGCTCAATGTGATCTTCCACTGCTTGAACCTTATATTTTTATTTTAGAGAAGAAGTGATGGAAGGTGGGTGGTATCCATAAAGTGCCATAAAGGGTGTCATTTTTGTTGCAGTATGAAAGGAAGTGTTATACCACCATTATGCCAAGGGTAACCATTTGAACCATTGTGTTTGTTTATCAGAGACAAAGCAATGAAGCTAGCCTTCCAGACATTTGTTTACTACCGCGGTTTGTCCATCAGAATGAGGATGATAGGATGAGCTATGAGCCAATTGAGTACCCAAACAAGAAAATAATTCTATCCAAAAATGTCTAGTGATGATGGGATCTCTGTCACTTACAATAATCTTTGGGTTTCCATGTAGATTTTGAACTATCTCCATGAATGCGGTGGCAACTGTACTAGCTTTGAAGGGATGAGAGAGTGCACAAAAGTGTGCATACTTGGTCAGTCTATCAACAATCACCATGATGACACTCCTTCCTTCATACTTTGGTAACCCTGTGATGAAATCCATGGAAACCTCCTCCCAAAGGTGACTTGGGATGGTTAATGGTTTTAAAGGACCTAGGGTATTAATTGTTTCCACCTTATTTTGTTGGCAAACCAAACATTCTACCACAAACCTTTGAACATCAGCTTTAAGGCCATCCCAAAAAAAATCCTTCTTGACTCTATGGTAGATTTTCAAAAATACCAAGTGCCCTCCTACTGGAGAGGTGTGCAATTCCAATAGTACCTTTTGTTTGAGTTGGGAGTTCTTACATAAATATAAGCGATCTTTGTACCATAGTGAATCATTTTTCCATGTAAATGTATCTGATGCACTAGAATCCTGCTACAACCTTTGAATGAGAGTCCACACTTTTTTGTCATTCTTCCATTCATCCCTTGCTTATATTATCCAATTGAGTTGGATGATCGAGATAGCACAGAGAAAGGTCTCAACATCTTCATCCTTTCTTGAGAGTGCATCTGCCACAACATTTTGCTTCCCCTTTTTATAGATGATTTCAAAATCATAACCCAATACCTTGGTTACCCATTTTTGTTGTTCTTTTGAAGATAGTCTTTGTTCCAAGAAGTATTTAAGACTATCATGATTTGTTTTGACCTTGAAGTGCCTACCTATTAGGTAAGGATGTCATTTCTTCAATGCATGTAGTATTTCCATCATTTCCTTCTCATAAATGGGTTTGTGTAAGTCCTTTCCCTTGAGTGGTCGACTTTCAAAATCCAGGGGCCTTCCTTCTTTAATTAGGACAACACCAATTCCATTTCCCAAGGCATCACATTCTACAATGAAGGTTTTTGTCAAGTCTGGAGTGGTCAATACAGGAGCTTTTCACATCACCTCTTTAAGTTGTTCAAAAGATTTAGTTGCCTCTGGAGTCCATGAAAATGCATCCTTCTTAGTTAGTGTTGTTAAAGGTGTTTATATTCCTCCATAGTGTCGAACAAACTTGTGGTAGTAACCGGTCAAACCCAAAAATCCTCTAAGATTCTTCAATGTTTTTGGAATCGGCTAGTCCATCATGGCCTTAATCTTGTTAGGGTCTACCTTGACACCTTCATGAGATACAATATGACCCAAATACTCTACCTCCTTCACTCCAAAGAA
>ML787727.1:144495-165797 GCA_009831015.1 Picea engelmannii
GTGCGCTTAAGAACCACTTGTATTTCCTGTGTGTATGAATCCCTCAACCGCGGGTTTATGTGTGTAATGACAGATCTCTGTGGCTTAAAGACGTCGGAATACGTCTCTACCCTGGAAAAAAAAATACCCACAATTTCTGCCAAGGAAAGTTCTCTGATACCACTTGCAAGATACCAGATATATAAAATATGGAGAACATAAATGAAATGCTAGAAATGACAGAATAACAGTAAAATATCCAGCATAATCTTCACAATACACAGAAATGATATACGAAACACTTTGAATCAGATAGCAATGTTCACAGGCCTCTTCGAGGGGGAAACCTCCAGTCGAGTAGCGCTCTGTTACAATAATATCCAAGCTAGGGTTTTTCATACCCTTGACCCTTGTTTATACTAACTATGTATATTAAGAGAAGCATCTAGAGGAAGATCCTTCTAGAAGCGTAAGCTTCTATTAGGTCTTATTACATCCGCCTTATTCTATTTTATTGAAAGGTCTTATTAATATTGACCTTTATTACATCCGAATACATTGATCTACCTATGTACGGGTTATGACCTTAACACTATTCCTCACCCTGGGCCATTCTTCCTACACCAAAAAAGGTGCGCCCTGGATAGAATGTATAAACCCTAAGGAATATCTATGTATGGACCATTCCCCACCTTGGGCCATTCTTCCTACACCAAACAAGGTGCACCCTGGATAGAATGTTCAACCATAAGGAATGTTTTTCCTGAACCATTCCCCACCCTGGGCCATTCTTCCTACACTAATCAAAGTGCACCCTGGAGAGCATGTCTGCCCTAAGGAACATCTGTCCCTGATTGTTGAACCTAGACCATTCCCCACCCTGGGCCATTCTTCCCACACCAAACAAGGTGCACCTTGGATAGAATGTCTTCCCTAAGGAATGTTTATCCAGACCATTTCCTCTGTTAACCACAAGAGGAAAATACTATCCTGTATCAACCTCCAAAATGGACCATTCCTCATGTTAACCACAATGAAAAATCATTGTCCAGTGAGGTGGGCTAGTCTTCTGAGTAACCCTCAAGAAGAGAGACTGCCCTATACCACTCCCCATGTTAACCATAATTGGAAGTCGTTGTCTATGATACATAAGCAATTAGACTACTTCTCATGTTAACCACAATGAGAAGTCACTGTCCGTCAGAAATCACAATCCACTTTTCAAACAGGAAATCATCTGTCCAAGATGGACTACGAATGTTTTCAATAATATTTTCAGTGCTCCCTCCCAACCTGGGAGTCATTTCTTTCTTTTCCAATAAGTTTCCATGAGCTCTAGCTTGAGTATGCAAACTCTTTCATCTTGGATAGAAGCTTTACCAAAGTGCATGCTTATCTGCTCATCTGTGGAGTTATGTATTGGAAAACCATTTTCTCCTTTCTGAACTTCATCATGGATAATGTAATTCTTGATTTCAAATGTACTTTGGTCTGGAACACTGTGAAGGCTTCATGTAGAATTGAACAATAGAGTATATCAAAGTTGGAAAAGTGGAAAATGTGGCACTTCTTCTATCATCATGATATCTGATCTACTGAGTAACAATATCTTTGTTATAGAGATTCTTCACCACACTTCCGTTGTGCATTGGAGGTTATTCATCAAGTTTTTCTTTCATCCGTGTACAATGATCTCTTCCTGGTATGCCTCAAGGTATTAAGGTTTCTCTTCATACGTTCTTTATTAAATTTCTCTGGAGAACAGTCTTTGCATTCATCTTGATGTAGAACTCCAACCCATAGATGATATAATGACTCATGTAGAGGTTTATCGGAATGAGCAATCAACGTAGTCTTCTCCCTCCATCTGGGAGAACCTCTAGTTCTGGATCTTGTAATTCTTTCATTCATAAGTATTCCATACATTGTTCTTCATCATGGCTTTCATTTTTGTTTGATTTCTTTCATATCACACTGGTAATCTTGTGATTCTTGATATGGTGACTGGTTGTTCAGGCTTCTCTTCTTTCTTGGAATCTTCATGTTCTTTCTCATGTTTTTCTTTGGATCTTGGGTCCATGAAGTTTCTTGTAGATTCCATGCACTAAATATTCCACTTCTTTCTTTCATCATAGGATCACGGATCTGAATGGAAAACCAGGCTTTTCTTCTGAATACGTACTGTCTTTCATGGCTGCTACTATGGATGTATACTTCATCATCTTCAATGGATCATAGGATTAGCTCCCTCCTAATCCTTACTTCATGTATGAGTGCATATAATTGGCTCCCTCCGTCTAATAGATTCCATGCTTCCATATTCATCCTTGTTGTCTCCTACAATACATAATCGGCTCCCTTTGTCTGACAGAGTCCACGCTTCCATCTGCATCCTTGTTATCTTCTAGGTTTCTTCAAGATTGATTTTGATTTCGGCTTCTCTTGTAATGGCTTTCACATGATATCATTTCTTGTACAACAAAACTTATCTCATTTTTCTTCCATAGATATAGTTCTTCTTGGAACACATTATCTTCCAAGAGATAGATATACAAGATATGTATAGAGACGATGCAAACAAGATATGTACAGGAAATAAGAAGAGTATTGTTACCTTTTTAGAAGAAGAAGTATCTTCTGTCCTATTTAGTCTTCTTTGTAGATTCCTTTTCTTCGGCAACTGATGCTTCATGTGTCTCTTTTCTTTTTTTTCTTTTCTTTTTAGCTCGGGACAATGACTCTTATAGTGACCATACTTTCGACAGTTGAAGCATTCTATTTCTAAGATATCTTCCTCTTGTTTTGGCTTCTTCTTTGAACCAAACCTTCTTTTGTTCCTGAAGTTCTTGAATCTTGTTGTGAAGGCTTGATCATCGTACTTATTTTGAGGTTTCTCTTTTTCACTAATCCTTGATTCTTCTTGAGCACAGCAAGTCCAAAGTTCTTCAAATGTCGGGTACTCCTTTCTTGTGGCCATGCTTGCAGCAAATGCATTCCACATCTTGGGAAGACCATTGAGTACTATGTTCACCAATTCCTTCTCTGAAATGATCTCTCCAATAGATTGTAGTAGATATCTTAGCTGAGAGATCCTCACAAAGTATGAGGTTATGTTGTCGTCATTATTCATCTTTGTGTCACAGAGCTCATTCTTCAGACTCATCACTTGTCCAATGTTTCTGACTAAGATGAGATTTTTTAGGGCATCGTACATCTTGTTCAATGAGTCAAGATGGGAGATGTAGGGTATCAAGTGGTATTTTATAGATTCCACTATGATACTCATGGAATTGATGTCAAAGTCTTTGAACTTCTCCATAGATGCAACGTTCTGTTGTTCCTTCTCTTTTCCTTCTTCAAACTCTGGCTTCACGATATTTCCTTTCACGATATCCAACACTTTATTCTTGGAAAGGATGAGGTCAATCCTTTTCTTCCATGCTCTGAAGTTATAGGCTCCATCTAACTTGTTCTCTGACTTCATAGAATAGGTCATGGCTACTTTGACTTGGTCAAACCCTAGATTTGACCAGAAAATCAAGCTTCACGTCTTGGCCTTCTGAGAGTGCCAGGAGATGCGCTTGGTTGAGGCAAGTAGCCTGGTGTGCTTGGATCTGAGAAAATCCAACTTTTGCCCTTCCAAACTTGATTTGCAAATTTTTGGACTGGTGCTTCTGGATTTTTGGTACCTCTGGTACTCTTGTACTTCTCTGAAACTAGGGTTTCACTTTCCGAGAGATCCAGCCACTGAAAAGGTGCACTGATGATGTCAAATTGATCCTTAGGGGAGGGATCACTTTTCTATCTAAAAATTAGGTCAATCCCTTCATTCAAGGTGCTTCAACAAGAAGGTTAGGGTTTCTGCAACTACTTCTGCTAGTAACCCTAGCTGCAGTGTTTTGGAAGCTGCTCCTGCTAGTAACCCTAGTGGTTGTTCCTCAACAAGCTCAATATACTAGCGTCTTTTATTCCTTCCAGTGTTTAGGCTGACTGTAGGAGGTGTGGGCCCATAACCTGTTAGAATATATAATAATGTGCTCATTTTACCATTGACGATACCCTCGTCACCCAACCATAGGTCTAAGCCACCCTCTGAGCACCTTGACATTGACAGAGAAGAGAATACTAGTAGTAATCTAATAGACAAGAGAGGCTAATGCACCAAGCAAGAATAGAAACCAAGTTGATCAGACAATCCCACCCAGAAAGCTAGTGCTCCCCTTTCCTATCTATCCCAGAAAACTTGCGCACCAAACTATTGCTACCTGCAATTGGCTGTGTAGAAACTCAGCTCCCTGCACATGAAATGGCTCTCTCTGCAACTACTTAGATAATGAAAATGAGAATTGGCACCCTATATTTATAGTGAACTGGGCAGGCTAACTAGGGCCGAGTTCTCCTTCTGGGTATTAATAAATTCATAATAAATATATTTATCCAGCCGAAAACTTGTCTAGGGTTTTCTTAACTTCTTTGCTTCCTTCCAGAGTATTCTAATCTCATCATAGGTCACAATAGACGTTCATACCTCCCGAAGCTACCATAATATTAACACTATGTTGCTTTAGAAGTGTCATAATTAGGTGGTAGAGCCTTTCTCTGCATGGATTCCCTAGGTAGATCCTTGTGTCGCATTTCGGCGTCCATGATGTGAGTTTCATGTAGGCTCGGGAGTCCTTCTTAGCCCCATCATGATTCGGTTTTCAACCTCATTTCTTTCTCAAATGATTTTTCTGGCTTCAACCCTTGGGAATCCCCTAGAGCATGGTTTGTTTCCTTTCAAGCTCATTTAAACTATGAAAGTGACATATAGTAAGAGATTATTTATCCTTTTCGTCCTTGCATAGATTACATACGAAAAGGAGCCCCCTTGGAGTCTCTTTTAAGCTCTTTTCAGACTCCCTAAAATTGAAAATATTTACAATCTATCTTGTTTCCCTTCATGCTCGTCAAACTAAAATTTGAAGGCACATCTGTCCAACGATATTTTACCCTTTTTTCAGTCTAGATGTCTAATTGACAAAAAAGGTATGCCCTAGGAGCTACGGTTCACTAGGAGAATTTTCTCAGCTATAAGTTTACCCCTTTTTTAGGCCTGAGGAACTAAAGTGACGCAAAAGGGCCATTCTCCTTGGTTTTGGTTTATCTCTTTTTTAGGCCTTGGAGATTATTTACAAAAAAGGACACCACTGAAGTCTTGTTTAGTCCATTTTCAGACTCCCTTAATAGGAAAATATCATTGAGTGACCTTGTTTCTTTCACACTCATTAATTGGTCCAGAAAAAACATCTTTTTAGCATAAGTTTAACCCTTTTTCCAGCCAATAGATTAACTAGGAAAAAGGAATACCTCAGGGGATACATCCCATCGGGCGAGTTTTCACAAGTATTAGTTTATCCTTTTTCGTGCCTGGGGAACTAAATTTACAAAAAAAGGAACTATAGTTCTTCGATATAAGTTTAAACCTTTTTCAAACCTCGGAGACTCAACTTACGAAAAAGGTGCACCTTGGGAGATTCATCTTGCTGAGAGAGTATTCCCAAGTATTTTTTTATACCTTTTCGGGCTTGGGGATCTAATTGTACAAAAAATAACACTTTGGAGTCTTCTTTTAGTGTTTTTCAGACTCTCTAAAATTGAAAAACCATTGAGCTTACCTTCTTTGGGCTTGTAAAACTTTACAATGAAGAAGTCTTGTTGTGTCATTCTGTAATCGCATCACATGTATCATTCTTGCATCTTTGGCCTAATGTCGGCTCCATTTTTCTATTACTGAACCTTTAGAGCATTCCTTAGATGCAATCCTTGTAGCATTTTTTCCTTTGTGATATGACACCTTGACCCATGGAGCAATTTTCCCAAATATCTTTATCCTGCACATGTCTCCTTGCACTAAGCATTAGTATGTTCCATGCGCTTGGAACTAGTTTTCTTGCACGTGAAACTTGTTCCTCCTTTGTAACGTATCATTCTTTTATTCTTTTTCAAGCTCATTAAATACTTGAAAAAGACAAAAAAATCAAATATTCCAAAAAGAGGGGATGGGGAAACATTCTCTTTTGTTGGCAGCAATCTAGTCACCCTTGGACAAAGCACATCCTTCAGTTTGTTTTGCAAGCATTGGGATCTAGTATGGCCTTAGGAATTTGTTCTCATTGCATAGAGTTGTGTCCTCCTCAATTTGGTTAATCTTCCAAACATATGGAGAGTTTTTGGTGCCTCTTGTGCCACAGACTTATGTCAATAACATGATTCCTAAATATTTTCATGTTTTGTGCTCTTTTCCAAGGGGAAGTCTTGCAACTTGAGTCGGTCATTCTATGATCAGTCTCTTGACCTTCATGAGTCAGCCATCCTGAGATTTCTATCAAGTTCACATTCAGAATCAATGCAGTTCGGTGCCTAATGATCGAGGTCCTCCAGTCTTTCCATTAAGGCTTGTCGAATACCTTGAAGTAGTGAGTCTTATACTCCTATTATACTCCTACCTAAGTTTTGAATATCTTGAAGCTATTGCTCGAGTTATAAAGTGACCATATCTAGCCACAGGAAATACAAGAAAAGAAAACAAGTCCCAATCAGATAATCTTCGTTCTTCTCATGCTTTAAAAAAAAAGGAAAGAAAATAAAAGAACAAAGGAAAACGTGTGAAAACTATCCTAGCTAGCACATTAAAAATAAATAAATAAACCATAATAAACAAGAAGGTAACTTCACAGTTTCATGATGGTTACGTCAGGATCCTCATTGCTACAACTTCCCTTACAGCTCCACTCCATTTCCCAAATCTCCCTTCAGTTTGTTCTGCAAGCATTGGGATCTAGTATGGCCTTAGGAAGTTGTTCTCATTACATAGAGTTGTGTCCTCCTTTGTTTGGTTAATCTTCCAAACATATGGAGAGTTTGTGGGGCCTCCTGTGCCATAGACTTATGTCAATAACATGATTCTTGAGTATTTTCATGTTTCGTGCTCTTTTCCAAGGGGGAGTCTTGCAACCTGAGTCGGTCATTCTATGATCAGTCTCTTGACCTTCAATTTGTGATGCAAGCATTGGGATCTAGTATGTCCTTAGGAAGTGATCATATCTAGCCACAAGACTTAATGCCTCCTGAAGATTCATATAACATTGTACATCTTCCGATGATGTTGAGATGTAAATCCATTGCGTATTATTCGTGGCTACACTTTATATTGTCATACACATTGGTCAGGTAGCCCTGATTACTATATATGACATGGATCTACAATGTAATTTATTGGCATCCATGCTTAGTTTTTCCTGAGCATGGATATGCCCACCTCGGTGATTATTATTTTATTTCATATTATGCACTCATGGATACTCACTTGAGTTGAATCGAATCTAGTGCCTTACCACTTTATTAAATATGTTTTAATGTATTTTGGCCATTATTTTCTCTTTTGACCTCACACATTATGGGGCATCTGTTATAACTCAAAATGCCATTACTATGCATTTCTGATGTTGGCCTACTCATTCACACATATGCCAAACCTTTTTGTTAGAGTTCCTCACAAAAAAAAAAAAAAAAATTGTATGGTGTATGAACCCTGATACATATGCAGAGTGTGTACATATGCTAGTTGCATACCTAAAATCTTGCATACATACATTAACTGCATACCTGAAAGACCGTGTGTACTCTAAAAAATTGCAAAAACATTTAAATTTCACACTTTCCGGCGGAGTTTATGGGCTATTTTAGTTTGCAAAACCATTTTACCTCTTGTAGCCCTTCTGAAAACCGAATAACCATCATTTCTCCATATTAAAAGGGCCCTAGGGGGGGTCATTTGGATATATGAAAGAAGAGGCAAGTGAACTCTGCCAAAATTTCTCCCTTGTATTCCAAGCCTTTTTGCATCATGCTCTGAGTTTCATCCTTAGCATTCCCTTCCATCCATCCTCCTTATACAATCCATCCCTTTCCCCTATATTGGCATGTTGGTTGTGAGGATAGGATATTGGGAATAATTCACTTGGATTCAAAGTAGAGGAACCCGGGTGAGGTTCGTGGAGTGGCGCCAACAAGATTCAAGTTGTAACTTTTAATTTTGTTATTAATAAAAGAGAAACTTCTTGTCCCAGATATTTATTTCTTTATGTTCACATTTATAAATTATTTTCATGAACATATATACTTTTATATGATCTTTATATTTATGCATATGTTGTCATAGTTTGTTTTGTAAAGTTCTTTCAGGCCGGCTTTGGGAGGAGGCCTGCAATCTTGGAACAGAAGGCAACAAGAAGGGATCGACAACAACCCGAAGGATTTAAGGTACACATTTCAATCTTCTCTCTCTTCCCTTAATTGTCATTAGGTCTTGTTGGATTTGGATAGAATATAAGCTTTTTAGTCTTTTAAGGTGTCAAGGCTCTGCTTAGTCGCTAGACCTAGATTAGGGGGATTTTTCCCCATAGAAGTAGGGGTGTTGATTTATGTTTATTAGTAACACACTTTAATGGTACCATCTTCCCCTTGTTATCTTCCCTTTTTAAGGGACTTCTAAGAGCACCTACATAATTGATTGGTTGTTTGTCAGTCTTCTGTTTTGCAGAGGTTGAATCTTGATCATATCCCAGTCAAGTCTTATCGTTTGGTGATCTTTGACTATTAAGAATGTCATTCAAGATTTTTGAATTGTTCTCAAATCTTGATTGGTTGTTTCCTTTCTCAAGTTCCCTATTTAGTTGAACAATTATTGTCTCTGGATTCTTACAATATTGTTGTTTTTTGTTGAGTTGTTTAATCAATACTTGCTTGTTTCTCTTGGCTTCTCAAAGTTGATTCTTTAGGTAAATGATGATTTTCTCTAATTCTTTGATGGTTTTTTCAACTTCTTTTTCTATTAATTGTTGTGATTTTTCAAATTCTAGCAATTGTCCCATTAGTAACTTGTTTTTTAATTTTTATACTTCCTAATTTCATCCAAAGCACTAATTAGTTCTGATTTTAGGTCTAATTCTCCTTCATCCTCAGATTTTTCTTCAATCTCAAAAGTATTTTTAGAAATATTATCTTAGGTTTCTATACCCATAAATAGATGTCCTAACTCTTCATCTTCACTTTCTTCAGATGAACTCTTGTCCTCTTTGGTGTAAAAGGTCTTCTTATTTTTGTTTTTGGTTTTGCCCTTTTTATATTCTTTCTGATTGTAATCTTCTTCTTCATCATTATCATCTTGTTTGGGATAGGGACATTTGTTAGCGAAGTGTCCAATTTTTCCACAGTTGAAGCATTTGAAAGGTAGCTTCCCTTTGTATTTTCCAGACCCTTTCTTGAGTTTTCTTATAAAGTTGGCCTCTTATTCATATGATATATCTTAGTGATTTTAATTTGGCATATGCTTATGGTTCCTTTTTTCTTTTGATGCTTTGAAGGTTGATTCCCTTTTTGATGAATTTTCTTTCCCGGTTCTCATTTCATATGCTATAATAATCCCATGAAGTTCATCCATTGTAAGGTTGTCAAGCTATTATCGATCTTCCAAGGTAGATACCTTGGCATCATATCTCATTGGTAATGGTATCATCATCTTTTGGACAATAATATTGTATGCTATCTCTTCTCCCAATGCTCTAATTGAATTGACTATTTCATCCACTGTTTGAAAATATTCTGCAATGTTTTCTTCCTCTTTCATCTTCAGACTCTCAAACTACCCTTTGTGTGTTTGAAGTTTATATTTCTTGACCTTTCCATCTCCTTCATAGATGATCTTCATTTTATCTCAATTTTCCTTTGTTGATTTAGATTGCATCACTTTTACAAATATAGAATTCGTTAATCCTCTAATAATAGCATTAATATCTCTTGAATTGTCATTATAGATCTTGTTTGAATTAGTATCAATAGGTGGAGTAGATGGAGCAGTGTAACCATTTTCGACAGATTTCCAGACATCACATCCAAGGGCCATCAGAAAGATTTTCAATCTTATACTCCAGAAAGAATAATCATTTCCTCTAAACAGTGGTGCTCTGTTGGAGGACATTCCTTATTTTTGATCCATTTGATCTCTTAAGAATATACCTTCCAGTGGTTAAAATATGGTGAAGGCACTTGCTCTGATACCAATTGTTGAACATTTGTCGAAAACTGAGAGGGGGGGTTGAATCGGTTTTGCATCTTTTTAAATATTTTCAATAATAATTAATTATTAAACTTATTAATCACAACAATTTATCAACAACAATGTATTGAATACAAAAAATTTAATATAACAATAACAAGTACAAGTTACAATTGTGTGAGAGACAACAATCTCTCTTCTTCTGAGCACCAATGATACGAATTTTATGAGCAAAATGAAATGAACACAGATTATTATTAAAATATGATTAACACAAAATAACAGATATACAATAAAATTGGTTTCTATTCAATAAGGAAATAAGTTGAAACTGTAAAATGCAGCGGAAAAGAAGCTTGCTAGAATGGTGGCATCTTATCTATGACAAGAGATGTGACAGTTGTGCTCATTCACAAGAAGATCAGTACAATGAGGCTCTGAAGGAATTTTAAAAATAAACAGGAATGCCAAAAACCTTAGACATCAAAAAACCTAACCCTAGGAGATGAAACGCCAAAAGTCATGTGGGCCCCGTTGGGGCAAGTTAATACATCAACTTCCCAGGGTCGTAACTTTTGCATATGATCTCTGTTTTAGGCACACGATAGACCGTTGGAAAGGTATATCCGAGGAATATAAATGTTTCGATTAGAATCTAACCCTGGCTACAATGCGACATTGGTGAGACCTAAAAACGTTGTTTAGGGCCTCAAAATGGCCCCGCAAGTCAGGGACCCGAAAACTAAGAAAAATCTCCCAAGTTGGGAAACTACCAAAATGATCCAGTTGGAATAGGTGGGAGGCCACCGAAATCCATATGGATCAATCCTCCCCCCTTAGGAAGAAATGGTCTCCATTGCATTGAGTACCCCCATTAGATGAGGAAATTTCTACTGAATTTGGCCCCGGGACCCGGGTGAGCCACTTTCCTTGGTCTAGGAGTTGCCTTGCTTTGACAACTCGATAATGTTGGATCCTTTGCTGGTGAGTGCGGTTGACCTGTGTGTCCACAATATGATCACTGGATGCATGTTTTATGCATTCAGGGTTGAGCTATGTTGGTGTCAATTGTTATGCTACCTCTAAGGTGTCCAATAATGGTGTGAATTAAGGTCGAAGGAGATCCACGTTGAACAATGGGTGCAGGCCAAGGAAAGGAGGAATGTTGAGCTCAAAATCATTATCACCCATAGCCTTGGTGATGGTGTACGACCCATAATGGAGTGGGTGAAGCTTCCGATGGGGCCCTGTAAGGCGTTCTTGCTACAAGTGCAACAAAACTTTGTCTCCCACCTGAAACTTATGTGGCACCCGGTGTTGATCATGGAACTGCTTGTACTTGGCATTGGAGTTCTGTAGGATATCTTGAACCTGTTGGCAGATGCGATGGATCCTCTCAATGAACCAGATGGCTTTGTCAGCTTCAGTTGGAGCGGTAGATGATTTGGCCAAGGTGATTGCAAGGGGTAGTGCAACATCTATGTCAACCAATGGTTGGAATCCCAACCCCACATGAAAGGGGTTGTGGTCAGTTAATCTATGTAGGGATCAGTTGTAGCTATGTTGAACATAGGGAAGATTCTCATCCCATGTGTGGGGGTGCTTGGAATTGTTCATGCATAGGATATGCATGATCATTCGATTTACGACCTCGATTTGGCCATCTGTCTGGGGGTGGAAGGCTATGGATTTGGTGAGCTTGGTGTCCAGCAGTGACCATAGGCTCGACCAGAATGTGATAATAAACCGACTATCCTTATTTAATACAAAGTTTTGTGGGATTCCAAAATGTACCCAGACTTGTTCAAGAAAGAGCTTGGTGGTGGCCTCTGTTGTGATGCTCTTCTTCCAGGCAGCCAGACTCGCCATCTTAGAAAAGCGATCAACAACCACAAAAACACAGTCATTTCCCCTCTTGGTCAATGGGAGGCCCAACATCTAATCCATTGATATGGACTCCCATGGCCTATCAGGAGTAGGAAGAGGGGTGTATAGGCCCTATTTCTTAGTGGTCGGTTTGGCAATAGCGCAGGTAGTGCATGAACTGATATACTTGCTAACATCCTTTCGAAGTTTCATCAAGTATAAATGTTTCTGTAGAATTTCCATTGTATTTTTGATGCCGAAGTGTCTTGCCACCCGATTGTAGTGGGCTTCCCATATAATATTTTCTCGCTCGCTTGATGGAACGTCGATATGGCCCAGACAGCATAACAACCCATCTTGAAGATGGAAATTAGCGACAACTGCATTTGCACCCAACATTTGGTAGGTGGTGGTGAAGTACAAGTTTGTCTCATAGATTTGGGGCCATCCATAGGTCTCATGGTTGCAAGAGTCTAGCTCCGTGGTGAGTTTAGCGACTAGCGGTCTGCTAAGGAAATCAACGACTCGATTGGCACTTCATGTTTTATACTTGATGTTGAGGTCGAATTCCTAAAAGTATGTGGACCACTTCTCATGGTGGTCATTCTACAATTTCCCTTGTGTCTGCATGAACTGCAGTGGCTTATGATCAGTGTGGATCACTGTCTCCTTCTCAAGAATGTAATGTCTCCACTGGCAGCAGTCTTGCACAATGGAGTACATTTATTTTTCATAAGTAGGGTACTGACAGATAGCATTTGATAGTGACTCACTATGATAGGCCACGGGATGGTCGTGCTAAGTGAGAACAATGCCCACAACATAGTCTAAAGAATTTATCTCGATCTCAAAGGGATGTTGCAGGTCCAATAATGAAAGTATTGGGGATGAGCACAAGCATTGCTTCAAATCATCGAACGCTTGTTGTTGGGACCGGCCCCACACAAATTTCTCCTTACCACCACCCCTTCTTACTTGGTTGAGGGCCCATGAAATATGGGAGAATCCCAACACGAACCTGCAATAGAAATTGTCAAGGCCCAAGAAGCTCTGAAGCTCAGTGAGTGTGGTTGGGGCTGGCCAGTCACAAATGACCTAGATCTTGGTTGGATCCACATGTATGCCATGTTTATCAATGATGTATCCCAGTTAATGGACCTTTTCCATGCCAAAGGATAATTTTTCCAAGTTTGCATATAGCTTGTGTTGCCGCAGGGTGTGCAGAACTTGCTGAATATGCTGCAAATGTTCCACCCGTGTCTTTTTGTAGATAAGGATGTCATCCAAATACACCACTACAAAAGTGTTGGTGAATGGTCATAGGATATCATCCATCAACCTCATGAAAGTGATCGGAGCATTTGTCAAACCAAAGGGCATGACCAACCATTCAAAAAGACCTTCCTTTGACTTGAAGGCAGTCTTCCATACATCTGTTTGTTCTATTAGGACCTGGTGGTAGCCAGAATTTAGATCAATATTACTGAAGTATTTGGGCCCCATGAGCCAATTAAGGAGGTCGTTGATTTAGGGAATCAAGTACTGGTTTCTGACTGTGATTTTATTCAGGGCCCGGTAATCAATGCAGATTTGTCAGGTTCCATATTTCTTTTGTACTAGCACGATTGGGCTCCCACGAGGCTATGAGTTGGGATGGATGTGCCCTTTGTGGAGAATTTCATGGATCTTCCACTTGATCTCCTCAATATCTAGCAGAGAGAAGTAGTAGACTAGCCCATTGGGTAGCGGTGCGTTGGGGGTCATATCGGTGGGATGCTTGACCTGACAGTGTAGAGTTACACAGGTAGGTGAGGAGAATATATCTGAGTATTCTTCCATGACCTTATCCACTTTCTTTTGTTTTGTGGAGAGGTCGACCATGGAGGCGCTGGATGTGGTTGTGATCTTTCTCTCATTATGAGAGTGAATCATGAAGAAGAAAAACTTCCCCATCTGAGAGATGACCTTCATGCATTGCTTGGTAGAGATCAAGGAAATAGCACTAGGTGGGACTGCTTCAGGTATCCTTTACAATTTCTTTTTCAAAGTAATAATAACACTGTGAGGCCTAAACTCATATACATCATGATGTTTTCATAAATATCATTGGCCCAAAAGAAAATTACAAAATTCGAGAGGAGCAACATCAAACAATACCTCATCTTTGAAGGGCTTGATGTTGTATGATAGGAAACATTGTTGGTTGACGTGGATATCACTTCCTTGGAAGAGCCATCCAATGGAGTAGGGTTGTGGGTGCGACATTTTCGACAGGGTGAACCTCCTAAAAACCTCTACTGAGATGAGGTTCTTCTAGCTACTGCTATCAATGATGAAGTGCAGCAGGGTACCCTTCACCCACATCTATGAATGAAAAAGGTGTTCACCTTCCTCTGGCTCATCTGGTTCACCAAGCTGGAGCTTGGTGGTAGAAATGGTAGCACTAGGTTCTGCATCAATGATCTATCTCTCCCTTTCTGGTTCTAACTCAGATTCGGAACCCGCGACTGATTCAGAGGCTTTCACCTCAGCTACCATCAACGTCTTTGAGCGGAAATCAACACTATTATGCCAGGGGCTCTTATGGAAGTCGCACCACTTCCTGATATCTTTATTTGTATTTTCGGTGTCCTTCTTTGATTGCGACTTGGACTGGTTATCCTGAGGTTTTCCATATTTTCTCTTTCCTTTGTTCTATGGGTTGGGTCTGTCCTTTCCTTGCTTTTTCTATGAGGGGTTCCCAAGCCCAAATTTTTCGCGTCTTTTGTTTAAGGTTCTGCTCGATTTTGACGGCATATCGATAGGTCGCGCCCAAGGAAAAGATGTCTAGAAAATCCATTTCATCTTGGATGTATCTATGTAGACCGTCATGATACTTAAGCACCTAATTTCGCTCAGAATATGTGATACCTAGGTTGGTGTGCAAGGTATGGAAGATATTTGTGAACTCGAGCACTGCTTAATCTATTTCCTACCAGAGTGTGGTCCATTTTGTGTACAGGTCCTAATAACTTCTGACAAGGTAGTATTGTTCCTTAATAGCATCCCTGAAGGACTCCCAGCTGACTACGACTGTAAATAATGAGTTTTCCTTTGTTTCCTTTTTCTCACAAAAATTTTCCCACCAATCTTTGACATGGGCAATGGCTTTGAGGAGCGCAAAAGTAATATTTTCTCTATTCGAGAAGTTATGGATAGAGAAATACCCTTCTAGTAGATTCAACCATTTTTCTACAGCATCTGTGTCTATCTGACCTTCAAATATAGGAATATCAAAGTTGATTTGTACCTTGAAGGGGGAGACGCCTCCGTTTGAGGAAGATGTGTCACCTATTGGTAGTCGTCGAAGGATTTGCGCAAAACTATCCATCATCTCATTCCTCTGTTGTGTGAGGGATTCCTTTAGCAACATTTTGAAAGGATATCATGTATCACCGTCTTTCTTTTCTCCTGCCATGAGAGGTCTCTTGGGCATGCGAGAACTTTTTCCTCAAGAGAAACAAGCTCGAGACCCAATTCTTTGTACCCTGTCCTCGTTGGGGACATGCATTAAGAACGACAAGGAGTAGACCGCTATGATACCACTGATCAATATTTTATGAGCAGCATGAAATCAATACATATTATCATTAAAATATGCTTAACATAGAATAACAGATATACAGTGAAATTGGTTTCTATTCAATAAGGAAATAACCTAAAACTGTAAAATGTAGTGGAAAACAAGCTTGCTAGAATGGTGGCGGCTTATCTCTGAGAGGAGATGTGACGGTTGTGCTCATTCGCAAGAAGATGAGTACAATGATTATCTGAAGGCATTTTTACAATAAACAGAAATGAAAAAAAACCTAGACATCCAAAAACCTAACCCTAGGAGATGAAGTGCCAAAAGTCATGTGGGCCCCGTTGGGGTAAGTTAGTACATCAACTTCCTGGGGTTGTAACTTTTGCATACAATCTCCATTTTAGGCACACGATAGCCCGTTGGAAAGGTCTATCCGAGAAATAAACATGTTTCCATAAAAATCTAACTCCATCTACATTTCAATTATGGAGAGCCCTAAAAATGTTGTTTAGGGCCTCAAAACAGCCTTAGAAGTCATGGACCCAAAAGCTAGGAAAAAACTGTCAAACTGGAAAACTACCAAAATGAGCCAATTGGAATAGGTGGGAGGCCACTAACATCCATCTGGATCAACCAACTCAAGGAGACACCAATACCCTGTTTTTAGAGCACCAACTCCCTTGTTTCATGGCACTAACTCTAGGAAGCACCAACTCCTTTGTGAAACAGGCTTTAACCTATAGAGGACATCAATCCTCCCAAGATCCTCCCTACCACCCTCACTGTATAAAAATGTTTATAGTTTCTTTCTTGGACTTTTCTAGTACTTATGATCTTCTGATATAGATTGCAGAGACACTCTCCTTCCATTATACCTTTTTTGTTTATATAATATACCAACATGTATGAATTTGAAACATTGTGTCTCTTTTTAAGAAACAATGCACCTCTTCATTTAATTTAATAATAATGTTAACATTTTGTCCTTAATATTTTTTTTTTATTCAAAATAATTCAAATCCATTGTAAGTTATTCATCATTAATGGAATATCTAAGTGCTAAAAACTGTTTATTGTTGTTGTAACAGTTCCTTGAACAAACCCTAATCTTGAGGTGTTAATTATATTTAATCATATTTTTATCCTTTATGAGTCGATCTAAGTTATGGATTGACTCTTCTTATTTTGGTCACACACTTCCATATTGATCCAATGATCTACAATCAATCTTCTATTGAAATGAACACTTGACACTTAGAGGGGGGGTGAATCAATGTCACAAAACTTTGGACAATTTTCCACTTTTCATAAATTATTTGAAGAACATATATTTATTTCAATTTCTCAACCAATATATAAAAGAATAAATATTTTATTTATTTATTTAACTTGAATGACTACATAAGATCAATATTTGAATATCTTCATCTTCAAACAATTATGAGAGACCTAGCTCTTTGCTATAAGACCCAGCTTGTAGTTCTCAGATCCAACTGAGAAATGAGGAATCCAACCCTCAGAAAAAGTCCTAGCTTGTTGATCTCAGATCCAACTGAGATGTGAGGAATCCAATCCTCATACAAGACCCAGCTTGTAAATAGGCACCAACCTGATAGAATGAACCTTCATTCAATCCATTATATATAAATATATATACGTCAATAAATTCAACTACATCTTTTGTTCACCATACTTCTTTGTTATATAGTCTCCCAACTGGTGTGAGATATGAAGCATTGTGTCCCTTTGTTTGAACCATCGCACCACTTCATTTAACTAACTAATCTTGATTTTGAACTTTGTCCTTATGATTTGATCACAAACATGGATCGACTCATTATATCATACTCATGCTTATGCTCCGTTCTCGGTTCACCAAAAGATCATATTCGATCTTTTACCGATTCTCTATATTGTTCTGGTGTTAACTTTCTGTCGAATGAAATCTGTATGAGGCGCTTCCTTCAAACCATTTACATATGACCATATGCGCAAAACCACGGGCTTATTATTTAAGCAATGTTTCCAGCGCCTCACAGCTTATGTGTTCGTAACCCATGACCAGTGGTTGGAAACTGGTCCTCGGACTTCGGCCTTTGGGTGAATTCTCTCTTAGAATCATCCAATCTTCCGAAGTTTGAACTTCCTGAAGTGGTTACCTCTCACAGATCTAATGGTTAGCATGGTTCTTGGAACCAAATCAACGGTCTAGCTTTGATCCTTACACTATCCTTCCACTGCTTAATCCAATGGCTATGACTTAATCAAAGGTTGGGATGGACGACCATTATTTACTTCGAAACTTTGTCCTTCAGGACTTCCATCCTCTACAATCTTTCAACGTTCTAGAGTACATTTCACCGAAGTAGATCAGACAGTCGATATATTCCTTCTCGACGGATGGTCAGATCTTACTTTGGAGCTTTGGCTCTCTGAGACTCCAGGTTACTATAACTCTAAGGTAGTTCAATCCCTTCAGAGTGATAACCTACATAATAAGTCATAAAGTGGTGGTGATCGCTTATTGTCAGTTAAAACCTTCACTTACGCTATCCTTCCACTATGCTTGATCAACGGTTGAGATCTCTCCCGAAGTAGATCAATGGTTAGCGTTACTTCATGATTTACGTTTATCATATCCTTCCACTGTACTTGATCAACAGTCGAGAATGATCCCAAATTAGATCAATGATTAGTGTTAGCTTCGGCCTTCAGTGCTTCGGGCAGTTGCTAGTGGTAGAAATTGGTTTCCCCTAAAGGAATACTCCCAGAGTGACGTAACTTGTTGATGTCACTGCTAACTTGGCACTGGTCGAGTGTCTACCACATGTTACCTAGATTCATGACTTATGTAACCTAAAGTTCCATATGGACCTAGACAATTGTCACCATCTGATTGTGCCATGTGTCCTTGCTGACGTGGATCTCCTGATGTGTCACATGTCCTCCTACTGGATCTAATAGTCATAGGTTTATATGAATCCTTGATCCAACTATTGTGATCAGTTCTAGATCAATGGTCCAGATTCATTTCGACCTTCGGGACTTTGGGTTATTCGTTTTTTCCCACTTCCCAATTCCCCTGTAGTGAGATTCACCAAAGAATAAACCTTGAGTAACTTGACTTCATCTAACGATCCTTCTTTGACCCAAAAATCTTAACACAATCCAATCGTTGTAGGGAATTCGGCTATTCAGAATCTCGGTCCTTTGGCCTTGCTTATTCTATCCTTCCACTTTACTCAATCCAACGGTCGGGATATTTCTCCAAGTGTTCCTTAGATCAAACGATTGGTGTTTCTTCATGAATTCGGGCTTATGGAATTCTGGTTCAATTCAAAATCCTTTCCGCCAAAGTGGTCAGCGTCGGAGTTGAATTCCTCCTTCCCTTTATTATGATCTGACGGTTCCCATATTTCACTCCAGATCAATGGTTGATGGTAATTCGTGACTTCTCCCTTCGGTGCTTTGGGTAGTTGTTACCTTCCCTAAGCTCTATCTTGAAGGATCTTTAACTATGACCCATTTGATTGAGGGCTATGAGCTTGTTCCAATATTTTGGGTGCTAACCTCTCATCAAGGATCAATGGTTGTGATTAAATTGGTGTGGAGATCTACGATCATGGATGATTGCAGAGTCCCAACTAACATGACCTTTAAAATCGTCATCGAATTTTGCAATGGAAGATGCACATTGGCGGATGGACGAATGTGAGTCATCGATTTGTTGACGGGTGACGATAAACGATCATTGTGGATTGTGGAACCAAAATCTGTGTGGACATTAACTCGTCCTTTGAATCCCACAATGGCTCCCCGTCATCGAGCTGCCTTCACTGAGATCTAATGGTCATGACTTAATCGGATTTTGATCCGACGGTCTTCCTCTGCAACTCCCAGATCTGACGACTGTTGTGACTTTCTGTTGAATTAATCCTTCAACAGTCACAATCTATTTTTATTCCTTATAGAACGGCTTCTGTGTGTCATCTCGTCTGATCTTCGATTAATGTTCTTCCTTCTGATATGTTCATCACTATTTCTTCTAAGCTTTTAATAATTTTTTCTTCGTTACTCCTTTTGTACATTGGCTCTCTTCGTGCTACCTTTCCTGAGATTTAGAATCATTGGATCACTTTTGATCCTATCGTGATCAACAATGATCATGAATTACTTCTGCCACAAGGTGATCTTCCTTTTCTCTAATTACTTTACATGTTTGACTCATGTTTCCATCAATGACAACACACAATCAATAATGTCAACAATCTCCCCCTTTTTCATTGAGGGAAACATATTTGTAAAACAAAAATAAGTTCATTCCTTTGCTCCCCCTATCACTGATATTCTTTTCTATCTGATAGCAAATTTTTGTTTTGCTTACCTTTGTTTTACTACTCCTCTCCCCCTTTGACATCAATGACAAAGACTGAGGCTCTGACTATTTTTCTCCCCCTGTGAATTTACTAGCTGCTTATCTCAGTTCATTGGGATATTTTTGTTCAAATAAGTAGTCTTATTGATACCAACTTGTAGTGATACCAATTGATTTAATATCAATTTTGTTATCAATTGATCTTTGTTGATTGATACCCCTTGAACTTCTCTGCTACTTTTTCTCTTCTCCCCTTTTTACAAAATGACAAAAAAAAAAAATTTCTTGTTCTCTCTAAGGTTTTACTCCCCCTAAGGTGATGTTATCCTTTGTCCATTTTCTCCTTCTTGTATTCTACAACTCCCCCTATCAATTATTTTTCTTTCTTTGGCTAAAGGATTATGACATCATTAGGATTGTGTCATATTCTTCTATAGGTACTTCCCTTTCTTGAGCTTGATCTATTTCATATTGAATTTCACATTCCTTATTAGGACCTTCACCCATCATTTTCTTGTTATTAATTTCTTCATTTTTCATGTGCAAGATCATCTTTCTTGCTTTCTCCTTCAGATTTTCTTCTCCATATCTTTCTATGAGAAATTCTTCTTTTTGGACCTTTTCTTTCTAATTTTGTTTTTGGAGATTTGTCATCTCCTTTCTTCTTCCAAATTTTATTAGGTTTTCTCCCTAAATTGAATGACTTATTTAAGGATTGACTTTTTAAACTCTTACAGCTTTGGGATTTGTGCCCAAACTTATCACAGCTGTAACATCTCATTGTATGAAAAACTTTTGTTGTGTGCCCCACAAAATTGAATCTCCAACATGTAATTGAGTTTTTGGATTTTCCTGCATATCCTTTCTCTAGTTTCTTGCAGTCCATTGCTTTATGGCCAAAGTTATGACAATAAAATAAATAGCCATTGAAGTTATTTCCAATCTTGAATTTATTTTGGCTTGAGAGATCTGTCTTTTGATTTCCTTCTTCCTTTTTACTTCTATAGCTTCCTTCCTTAACAAAGTTCATGACTTGTAATTGGTTTGTGATTGCACCTTTTCCATTTGAGAAGGATGCTACTTTCTCATGTTTGTAAATGGTGCTCCATTTGTCATTGTCTTCTTTTTTATTGTATCCAAGACCAATTTTGTCATCAACCGATCTTCGACTGTTCCAAATCTTATCTAGGATAACTAAGCTATTCTAGAATTTGACATATTTATTTGTATTTTTATCCATCTTTTTGAGATTGACTATTTCCAATTTAAACATGCTACATGTCTCTTCCTTTTTAGTTAATTGAATCTTCATGGGTTCTTCCACTTTCTTAGCATGTTCAAGTTGAGTCTTTAGATTGATGACTATTCCTTCTGTCTCATCCAAGACTTCTTTGCATTTAATAGTTTTGTCATATGTC
>ML787727.1:166197-177264 GCA_009831015.1 Picea engelmannii
TTATGTTCTTCAATCTGATTGGAATTCTCCTTTTATTTATTGTGTTCCTTATCTTGATAATAATTCTCTTCTTCTGAGTTTTGTTCTTTATTTTGACAGGAATCCTCTTTATCTAAGTCTTGTTTCTTACTTTGATAGGATTTATCTTCTTCTTGTGCTTCATTCTGATAAATATTTTCTAGGTGGAACAATAATTCTTTAGAAGATTTGTAGTGTCTCATCGTTTCTTTGACTTGGTCTAACAATCCATCCTAGATTGCATTTAAGGCTAATGAATTGTTTCTCCTTGCTTCCTTTGCAGTTTTGTTTTTTCTCATTGAAGTAGTTAAGTGCCATGGCTTACTTAATACCAAATCCAAAAATCTAGATCATATTGACTTCAGATATCTTTTCATATTTTCCCTCCATGAAGAATAATCTGTTCCATCAAATAAGGGAGCTTCATTTGTGGAGAGAGCCATTTGTCCACCCATTTCTTCATAATCTACCTTCCAGTGTTTAAACTGTGTTGAAGGCACTCACTCTGATACCAATTTTTGAAATGAACACTTGACACTGAGAGGGGTGGGTGAATCAGTGTCACAAAACTTTGGACAATTTTCCACTTTTCATAAATTATTTGAACAACATATATTTATTTCAATTTCTCAACCAATATATAAAAGAATAAATATTTTATTTATTTATTTAACTTGAATGAATACATAAGATCAATGTTTGAATATATTCATCTTCAAAGAATTATGAGAGACCCAGCTCTATGTTACAAGACCCGACTTGTAGTTCTCATATCCAACTGAGAAATGAGGAATCCAACCCTCATAACAAGTCCCAGCTTGTTGATCTCGTATCCAACTGAGATATGAGGAATCCAATCCTGATACAAGACCCATATTGTAAACAGGCACCAACTTGATAGAATGAACCTTCATTCAATCCATTATATATAAATATATATACTTACAAAATTCAACTACATCTTTTTTTCACCGTACTTCTTTGTTATATAGTCTCCCAACTGGTGTGATATATGAAGCATTGTCTCCCTTTGCTTGAACCATTGCACCTCTTCATTTAACTAACTAATATTGGTTTCGAACTTTGTCCTTATGATTTGATCACATACATGGATTGACTCATTATATCGTACTCATGCTTCTACTGCAATCTTGGTTCACCAACATATCATATTTGATATTTTATCGATTCTTTGTATTGTTCTGGTGTTAAATTTCTTTCGAATGAAATATGTATGAGGTGCTTCCTTCAAACTGTTTACATATGACCATATGCACAAAACCACAGGCTTATTATTTAAGCGATGTTTCCAGTGCCTCATGGCTTATGTGTTTGTAACCCATGACCGGGGGCTAGAACCTGGGCCTTCAGACTTCGGCCTTCAGGCGAATTCTCTCTTAGAATCATCCAATCTTCCAAATTTTGAACTTATTGAAGTGGTTACCTCTCATAGATCCAATGGTTAGCATGGTTCCTGGAACCAAATCAACGATCTAGCTTTGATCCTTACACTATCCTTCCACTGCTTAATCCAACAGCTATGACTTAATAAAAGGTTGGGATGGATAGCCATTATTTACTTCGGAACTTCGTCCTTCGGGACTTCCAGCCTCTAAAATATTTCAACCTTATGGAGTACATATAATCGAAGTATATCAGATGTTCGATATCTTCCTTCTCGATGGATGGTCAAATCTTACTTCAGAGCTTTGGGTATCCAAGACTATGGGTTACTAGAACTCTAAGGTAGTTCAATCCCTCTGGTGATCCGAAAGGATCCAAAGAGGCCTAGGAATGACTCAGAGTTCTTAGAAGTACCTCAGGAATCTCAGAATGACCTTAGCAGATAAAGAAAAGGAAAAAAATCAAATTCCTCAAAACTCATCAAAATTGGCATCATCGTGAAGAGTGCATTGCAAGATTTCCAACGGCATAAATGGTTCGTCAAATGGAGTTACGGGTCGAAAGATATTCGCAGTCAAAGTTTTGGTCATTCAAAAGGGATGAGTCAACATCCATACTACTAACATAATCATTAGTACAGATGATGTCATCATTCATACAGGGTACGTGAATCAATCAGAGAGAGACATGTGTCATGATGACGTTATCATGTTGACGTGGAAGCACCAGAGGCTGCCACGTGTCACTCATTTTCGACATTTTCAGTTCAACATATGGACCAATGGGAAAGTGTGAAGTGGTAGTCCGTACAACCACATGGCAGTCCATACAGTACGTGGAAACATGACATGGAAGGAAATTGACATGGACCAATGAATGGCCGCCATGTGGACAGTCATGGGCTTCCACGTGGCAACAAGAAAATGCATAATGAGGGCCAAAAACCAAAAATTCAAATTTTAAAAGGGGTTGGCCAGTGGCCAACCCCCACTCCACCAAATTTGGCAATGTTCCACCATTTTCGGCCAGGCCGCCAACTGTAGTAACAGTTCTAGCAGTTCCACCAAACACAAATGTTGATTCGCCAAATCTGAATCGATATACCAAGTTTAGTGCCAACATTTAAGAAGTTGTAACATTATATCCAAAAGGGGGAGGCCTACAGGTTTGACCCAGGGACCTCCCCAACCACAATCTTTTAATACACATCCGCCAAACACTAGGTCAACGGCCTTGTTAGTAAAATTTGCCTGATTTATTTTTTAAAAGGAGAATTTTGCCAATGTAGGAGGAGGAAGAGGCAGGGCGCATGACGGTATGACTGGGGCATGAACCCAATGCAGCATTAATGAATTAATTGTAGGTTACAGACACATAAATTGAGACAAAATTTCTCATGGGCCTGGGAGTGCTAGAGTCATATTGAAGCATGGAGACAATCATTTTTGGGTAATTCGATGCCACAAATTCAATGGTGTTGTATTTTTTCTGATCTGAGCAAATATTCTACAACTTAATTCCAGAATGAGTTATACTTATGTATTTTTCCAAATTCTTTTGTTGAGTAAATAAAAAGGCCTACTCATTAGAGAGAAGGACCCGAAGATGTAGTCCACCAAGGAAGAACTCTGTTATCAAGTTTTTTGTGTTTAGATTGATGCTTATGTATATTTCTTATTGATCTTTCCTTCTTTATGGTGCACTTTAATTTTTTCTCATTTAATATAATTCTTTAATAAGTCATATCAATGAAAAGATCCTACATCATTTTGGTATCAAAGCAGTCATCTTTGACTTGAATTGTTGAGTGTGAATGCTTACTAGGGCCAAGCATAAATAGAGTGAAGGAACACTTAAGACTTTTAACCCAGAGATTGGTTGTTCATCCCAAAGGAAGAAAATGGATAAAGAGGACAAGTGTGATGAACAGGAGAAAAACTTCCATATGGTATTCTATCTCATGTCAGATATGGTCGAGCAAATGTATGGAGATTACAAAAAGAGGATGGCAAAGAAAGAGAAGAAAAAGGAAGCACCAATAGATGAAAGTGTTTTAGTGAACCAAGGGGCTGGAGGAGACCCTCCTTAGCCTCCATCTTCACCATCGAGTTCTATCTCTTCTTCCTTTGATCATTCTCATCATTCTCATCATTCGAATGCTAATCATAAAACCTCTTTTAAGAAACCATTATTAAAGCTTGATGTAAAATTTTCTTTACCTATGTTTAATGGAGATGATAATCCTGAAAAGCTAGATAATTGGATCTGACAGGTTGAAGTATATTTCTGTGTACAACAGATTGATGAAGAGGAAGTGAAAGTGAAATTTTCCTCTTTTCGGTTGGAAGGCATTGTTGTCATATGGTGGGAGAGAAAGCTTTAGGACAGAAGTAAGTGTGGTAATCTTCTTTCCTCATGGTTGGAATTTAAATCAGCAATAAGGAAGCAATTTTATCCATTGGGTTATTTACATAAAGCAATGATGGAATGGAAAACTTTAATACAAAGCAAAGGTCAAACATTAAAAAGTTTCATGGAGGAATTTAGGAAGAAATAACTTTCACTAAACATTCCTTTAGATTACTATGAAACTTTAATGAAGTATATTGGCGCACTTCATAGTTATCTTCTTCACACTTTATTGTTATTTAACCCCACTAGTCTTGATGAAGTTTGTGTGCAAGCCACACATCTTGAAAGAATAGGAAATAATGTTCAAGAAGATCCCATAAAGAAGCCTTCCAAGTTCCCACATAGTCATTTTAAAGGAAAGTTTAAAAGAAAGGACAAAAAGACCGCCACTACAAAGAAGGGAGAAGGAAATCCATCTTGCACTCACTGCAAGAGGGATGGTCAGGACGATGAGCACTGTTGGAAACTACATCCGGAGAAAAGACAAAATAATTTAGATGGAAAGGAGAAGACAAAGATCATTGCTACAGTACAACAAGATCTTGGTTTTGATTCAGGAGATGAGGAAAAGATCACCGCGGTTGGAGTACAAGATAAAGGTTCCCTTCATGCTAGTTCAAGTTCCACTAATGAATCTCATGATGATGAAAGAAAGAGGAATGAATTATTTCACATAAGGGTTGTATCTAAGCATACTAAGATTGATACTTTGTTTGATCTGGGTTCCCAAGTTAACTTAATATATGAGACACTTGTCAAAACAATGGGCCTTGAAACAAAACCGCATCCAAAGTCTCATCCTCTTGGTTGGGTATGCGACAAAGCAAAACTTAATGTCACCAAGCAGTGTAGAGTTATATTTTCTATTGCTTCAAAGTTGGTTTATGAAGTTTATTTGGATGTTGTTTCACTTGATATATGTGGCATACTGTTAGGGAGTCCATATATTTATGATAGAAAAGCAGTCTTCTTTCCTCATGAGAACAATATAAACTTACTAAAGGAGGAGTGGAATACATTGTTAGAGCCCACAGTATGAAGGAAAATGCAACACTTGTTAGTGCATGACAAATGAAAAGACTCATAAACACTAATAAGAGATATGTAATCATGGTTGTAAGAGAAAAGGATGTCGGAACATCCGACGCCTTCCAAGGATGTGATCCTTATCACAAGAAAGAATGAATTGATATTGTTTCTAATTATGATGAGATCTTTCAAGAACCAGATGGATTACCTCCTAAGAGGGAAATATAACATGAAATACATATTCAATAGGATTCTCCCCTTCCTAATGTGGGCATTTACAGGATGTCAGTTATAGAGATCACGGAGATCAAGAAACATGTACATGACTTGTTGGATCTAGGGGTCATCAATCCCAGCTCGTCTCTGTGCGGTTCTGTGTGGTTCTTCAATTGTGATGGTTCCAAAGAAGGATGGCACATGGTGAATGTGTGTCGATTATCGAGCCTTAAAAAAAATCATAGTAAAAAATCGATACCCTCTTCCTTGTATATATGATTTACTTGATCAATTAAATAATGTTGTTTATTTCACTAAGTTGAATTTGTGCAGTGGTCACCATCAGATCAAGGTTGCAGAACAAGATGCATGGAAAACTTCCTTTAAAACCAAACAGGGTCTTTGTGAGTGGTTAGTTATGTCGTTTGGGCTTTGTAATTCCCCAACGACCTTCATGCATGTAATGAATGATGTATTCAAGCCATTCTTAGATGACTTTGTAATTTTGTATTTAGATGACACTCTTATATTTAGTGGGACTTGGGATGAACATGTATGACATGTAAATCAAGTACTAGATACTTTGTGAAGGGAAAAGTTGTATGTAAAATTGTCCAAATGTGAGTTTGGAAAGACTACACTGGTGTACTTAGGTCATATTGTAGGAGGAGGACAATTGAAAATTGATCCTTCCAAAATTGATGTAATTTTAAATTGTCCTGAGCCCACAAATGTAACCGAAGTACGAATCTTCTTGGGTGCAGTTCAGTACTGGAGGAGATTCATCACAAAATTATCATTTATTGCAGCTCCTTTGCATGCCTTGACCAGTGTGAAGAACACTTTTCAGTGGGGAGTAAAGAAACAAAATGCCTTCGACACCTTGAAGGAAAATATCAGTATATCACCAGTAATAGCATTACAAAATCTTCAGCAACCATTTGAGATCAAGAATGATGCCAACGGTTACGCCATGTGTCCAGTATTGATGAAAAATCATAATCCTATTTGTTACCACTCTAAAAGTTTAACCAAGTTGTTGTTAACTATCCTACATATGATAAAGAGTTGTATGCATTAGTTCAAAGTGTGAAAAAATGGAGGCACTACTTGTTAGGGAAGGAAACAATCGTACATACAGATCATCATCCCTTACAGTATATCCAAGCACAAACCAAGCTACAAAAATCTTGACATTACAGGTGGATGGGTTTTCTTCAACAACTCCATTTGGTAATCAAGTATAAAAAGGGTACAAGTATAATGTATTTGATATGCTTTCTATGCCTCCTATTGTTGCTTCTATTGTTTTGAAGAATGCTTCTTTATCTTAGGATAGCTATGTTGAACAATATGTTGTTGATGAAGATTTTAAAGATGTATTTGAGAATCTAACCAATGGTGCATAGGTGGAGAACTATTGTCTACAGGCGAACTTACTCTACCATCCTGGAAAGCTATGTATTCCTAAAAGTGAACGAGTCCATGTAATATGAGAATCTCACACTTCTCTTGTGTCTGGGCATTTTGCGGTAGGAAAAACCATGGCTCATCTACAAAGGTTCTTTTATTGGCCTCAGATGAAAGAAATTGTAACCAAGTATGTAAAGGGGTGTGTGATCTTCTCTACTTGTAAGCCCACTAATAGAAAATTGGGGATGTATTCACCACTTCTTGTTCCGTTTCATCCATGGGAAAGTATTTCCATGGACTTTGTAGGCGGTTTACCAATGTCGAAAAGGGGTCATGACTACTTGTATGTAGTAGTGGATAGGTTTAGAAAAATGTTTATCTTGATGCCATGTAAAAAGTAGGTCACTGCTGAGTAGACTACTAATGTCTTCTTTCAGTATGTTTGGGTCCACTTTGGGTTGCCCACATCCATTATCTTGGATCGAGATACTCAATTCCTTGGAGATTTTTGGACAAGTTTGTGGAGAATGATGGACACCAAGTTGAAGAGGATTATGGATTTCAATCAACAGATCGATGGTCAAATAGAAGTTGTTAACCAAACAGCGGTACATTTTCTTCGAGGCTACTGCAGCAAGCATCCCGAGTTGTGGGATGACCAGATACACTATGTTCAACATGCTTACAATAGAGCCTTACATTCCTTCACTCAGTGTTCGTCGTTTGAAACATCTTTTGGATACTTGCCCAAGGTCCCTTTGGACTTGATGTATGGGAAAGATGTCAATTCAAATGAAGAAAGAAATGAATACAGGGCCCACAAGTTCATTCAAAGGATCCAGCAAGTGCACCAAGCTGTCAGGGAGCAGTTGAAAAAATGTCAAGCATGGTATAAGGCTCAACATGACAAGCACAGGGTTGATCATCAGTTCTAGGTCGGGTACCAAGTATGGATTCACATCAGCAAGGAGTGGTCGAAGGGCAAAGGAAAGAAACTAGAGCCTATCTGATATGGACCCTTCACCATTTTGGAGAAAATAAGCACCAATGATTTTCATTTAGATCTTCCACCATATATGCATATTTACTCAATTGTAAACGTAGAAAAATTGAAACATTTTGAGCCTCCAATGATCATGGATCAAGGTGGGGAAGTTTTACTACCTTTAGTTGATGAGTTTTCTCCTGATTACTTGGATGAGATGAAGGAAGATATCATCCTGGACAGGAAAACAAGGACTTCACGCTGGGGTGATGTCAATTATCATCGAGTGGGCTTAAAGGGCACACATCCAAGTAAGGAAAAGTGGATTGAGAAAGACAAAGTGAGGGAACTCTTCCCTCACTTACCTGTTAATTGATAAAGGATTTTGCTGGTCCAAAATAATTTCAGTGAGAAGGTGTGCAATTAATTCATTAATGTTGCATTGAGACACATGCCCTGGTCATACCATCGCGCTCCCTGCCTCTTCCTCCTCATGCATTGGCAAAATTATCCTTTTAAAAAATAATTTGGGTGGAGTTTACCAACAAGGTCATTGACCTAGTGGTTGGTGGATCTATATTAAAAGCTTTTGGTTGGGGAGGTCCCATGGTCAAACCCGCGGGCCTCCCACTTTTGGCTATAATGTTACAACCATTTAAATGTTGGCACTAAACTTGGCGGATCGGTTCAAATTTGGCGGATCAATGTTTGTGTTTGGAAGAACTACCAAAACTGTTACTACAATTGGTGGCCTAGCCAGATATGGTGGAACACTGCTGGATTTCGTGGATTGGGGGTTGGCCACCGGCCAACCCCTTTTAAAATTTGAATTATCGGTTTCTAGCCCTCATTGGGAATTTTCCTGCTACCACATGGAAGCCCGTGACTGGGCCATGTGGTGGCCATTCATTGGTCCATGTAATCCATTTACACGATCATCCTTCCACGTCACTTTCCTACCATGTCATCTTTCCATGTACTCTATGGACTACCACATGGTTTTACGGACAACCACGTGGCACTTTCTCATTGGTCCATATTTCATCCTGAAAATTTCAAAAATGAGTGACACATGGCAGCCTTTGGTGCTTCCACATCAACATGTTGATGTCATCATGATTGTGTCACTCTCTGATTGATCCACGTATCCTGTAAGAATGTTGACATTAGTAGTACAGATGTTGACTCATCCCTGTTGACTTGGCTAGTTCACCAAAACTTTGACCACGAATATCTTTCGATTTGTAACTTCGTTCGACGAACCGTTTACGTCGTTGGAAATATTGCAATGTGCTCTTCACGATGATGCCAGTTTTGCTGAGTTTTGAAGAATTTGAATATTTTCCTTTTCTTTATTTGTTGAGGTCATTGTGAGCTTCCTGAGGTACTTCTGAGAACTCAGAGTCATTCCTATGCCTCTCTAGATGCTTTCGGATCATCTGAAGTGATAACCTACTGAATAAGTCATAAAGCGGTGGTGACCACTTGTTTTTGGTTAACACCTATGCTTACGCTATCCTTCCACTATGCTTGATCAACGATTGAGAATGCTCCCAAAGTATATAAATGGTTAGCGTTACTTCATGATTTACATTTAATATATCCTTCCACTATACTTGATCAATGGTTTAGAATGCTCCCGAATTAGATCAATGATTAGCGTTATCTTCGGCCTTCGACACTTTGGGTAGTTATTGGTGGTAGAAACAAGTTCCCCCCTAAGGACATACTCCTGGAGTGACGTAACTTATTGATGTCACTATTGACTTGGAACTGGCCGAGTGGTTTCCACGTGTCACCTAGATTCGTGACTTACGTAACCTAAAGTGCCATCTTGACCTAGACACCTATCACCATATGATTGTGCCACGTGTCCTTGCTGACGTGGATCTCCTAATGTGTCACATGTCCTCCTCCTAGATCTAACGGTCTTAGGTTCATATGAATTCTTTATCCAACGACTATGATTAGTTCTAGATCAATTGTCTAGATTCATTTCGGCCTTCGGGACTTCGAGTTATTCGCTTTTTCCCACTTCCCAATTCTCCCAGAGTGAGATTCCCCAAAGAATAAACCTCGAGTAACTTGAGTTCATCTAACGATCCTTCTTTGACCTGAAAATATTAACACAATCCAACAGTTGTCGGTAATTCAGAAATTCAGGATCTCGGGCCTTTGGCCTTGCTTATTCTATCCTTCCACTTTACTGGATCCAACGGTCAATATATTTCCAGAAGTGTTCCTTAGATCAGACGACTGGTGTTTCTTTTTGAATTCGAGCTTTGGGAATTCTAGTACAATTCGAACTCCTTTCCACTGTAGTGGTTAACACCAAAGTTGACCACCTCCTTCCCTTTATTGTGATCTAACGGTTCCCATATTTCACTCCAAATCAACGGTTGACAGTAATTCGTGGCTTCGCCCTTCAACGCTTTGGGTAGTTGTTTCCTTCCCTAATGTTAAGAACCAAATATCAATATAGCATAGAAAAACCTCAGAATAAGTACTCAACACCTTGAAAAAGAGAGAACTTCAGATAATAAGCCTCTTCGAGGGGGCAACCTCCTTTTACCCCACATAAATGTTCAAGTACAAGATGATTCCAAATGAAAATGTCTCCTTGGTATATATAGGAGACTAGGAGGTATAATTACAACTAATGGAATAAAGCCGACATAAATAAAATAGAATTACTAATGTAATATTCCCCAATTAAGGGGTCATGAGCCAATATTAGGGCTTAACATGCCCCTCCCCTTGTGACAAGTGTTGTCTGCAACGCTTGAGTAACTTTGGATGCTTCTGTATAAAATACTCATCTTCCCAAGTGGAATCTTCAGCCGGTAGTTTCCTCCATTTAATGAGATACTCTGAAATGGATCTATTCCTTAGCTGGCAAATTCTTGTGTCAGTGATGGCTTCAGGCTCCAATATGATTTTTCCTTCTTCGTCAAGTTCTGGCAATATAGTTTGAACTGGGATCTTTTCACCTATAACCTTCTTTAAGCATGAAACATGGAAAACTGGGTGTACTCATGAAGATGGAGGCAATTCCAATTTGTATGCCATAGTACCAATCTTTTGCAACACATTATAAGGGCCATAGTACTTTGGTGATAATTTATTATCCTTCTTGGCTTGCTTGAGGGACATTTGTTTGTATGTTTGTAGTCTTAAAAACACCCAATCCCCTACTTCAAAACTCCTTTCACTACGATGTTGATCTGCTTGTTGTTTCATGCGGTTTTGTGCCATGGTAAGGTTGTCCTTTAAGATTTGGAGAACTTATTGTTGATGATCGATGTGATTTTCCACTGCTTGAACCTTAGATTTTTCTTTTAGAGAAGAAGTGATAGAAGGAGGGTGGTATCCATAGAGTGCCATAAATGGTGTCATTTTTTTTGCAGTATGAAAGGAAGTGGTATACCACCATTTTGCCAAGGGTAACCATTTGAACCATTGTGTTTGTTTATCAGAGACAAAGAAACGAAGGTAGTCTTCCAGACATTTGTTCACTATCTCAGTTTGTCCATCAGATTGAGGATGATAGGATGAGCTATGAGCCAATTGAGTACCCAAACAAGAAAATA
>ML787727.1:179307-210691 GCA_009831015.1 Picea engelmannii
CGCTCAATTTCACTCTTCTGGGCATAAGGGTATCTGTATGGCCTGATGTTAGGAGGAACACTCCCAGGAATTAGGTGAATTTCATGATCATGATTTTGAGTGGGTGGAAGACCTTTGGGAATATCTTCAAATACTTTGGAATTATTACAAATGATCCCTTGGAGATCTTGAGGAATAGATGGCTTATATGTTTGAACATCTAGTGAGCATAGTTGTGCAATAACACCTTGATGCCCCTTATTCAATAATTTTGTCATGCCATTAGAGCTTATCACCTTACCAGGTTTCCCTGTGATACTTCTTAACTCAATTTATTTTCCTTCCAATGAAAATTTCATGAAAAGTTCTTGAAAATTAAAAGCGGTTGTTCCTAATGATTGTAACCATTAGATTCCTAGTACAACATCAGCACCACCCATGGGTATAGAAATCATTGGACTATTCGTTACATATTCCCCCATGGTAAGATTGATCTTATTGCATTTTCCTGAGCAATTGATAGTTCCTCCATATGCAATCATTACTTGAAACTCTGGCGCTAGATATACAAAGCAATTGAGAGCTTTGGCTAATTTATAGTGAATGAAATTATGAGTACTGCCAGAATCAATTAGGACTATTACCTTTTTCTTTTTGATGTATCCTTCGATCTTGAGGGTTTGAGGAGTGCTAATTCCAGCCAATGCATTGCACGATATCATAGGAGTCAACTCTTCATATGAAATTGATTCTACGTTTTCATCTTGAGATGGTTCTTATTCTTCTTCTTCTTCCTCTTCACAATCTATGTAGAATAATTTCTTCTCACCACACTTATGTCCCTTACTGTACTTTCTATCACAATTAAAGCATAAACCTTTTTCTTTTATTTCCTCCAATTGTTGAGGTGTCAACCTTGTAGGTTGAGGAATTTTAGAAGAAGGAGAATTATTCTCCCTATAGATGATAGGATTGGTCCTTCTAGTAGCCATAGCCATATTTTTACTTTCAACATTTCTTGCCACCTTAAATGCATTCTTCAATGATTTGGACTCCCAAATGATCTAAAAATAGAAGGCTGACTTGTTATTCTATGCAAGCACCCCCTAATTCAATAAAATAAACCTTACAGAACCTTGCTTCATGTGTTAAAATATGCAAGATGGTTTATGTGTTAAGTTCATGCTTCTTCTTGTAAATTTTCATGTGTGAGGAAATGCTCTTTTAAAATGTTAAATATGTGCTTTAAAAAAATACACAGCAACATAAAATGCAGCAAATAAACTAGCAACTCACAACAATAACAAGATGATAAAGGAGTTCACCCCTCTCTGGGCTACATCTCCTTGAGCCTCCTTCAATGGACTTGGCTCTTTGGGATTAGTTTGTAAAATGTTATTTTACAAGCTGCTGCTCAACTCCAATGGATTTACAGACTGTCCCATTGGGTTCAGAATACATAAAAACCCCAAAAATGACTATTAGAACTCTGAAAATGGATCTTGTCTCATCCAGTAATGACCTCTTCTACATGTGGCCTCCAAGCTTCCCTGAGATTCTCTGTGGAAAAAACACCTGTAAAAGTCCTCCAATGGATCTGAAACCTATCCTAATGTGTTTAGAGCATAATAATTAGTCAAAAATGACTATTCAGTCACAGAAAATAGACATGTGCTCATCTGAGTAAAGCCTCAAACAATGAGGTCTTCAAGCTCCCTGGAGCTTCCTCAAACTTCAATAGTGAAAAACCTGAAAAATAAGTCTTCAAATGACTATGAAAATAGTTCCAATGGACTCAGAATGTCCAAAAACCCCTAGATGGGCTTTTTCGGCACCTCATTTGGCCAAAAAATGAAGAAGTTAGGCCTCCTGCCATTTTTCTCCTTCAAGCTTGTTGTCTCTGGTTCGCCATTTCGCACCGGTGTGTGAGTAACCTGGATTCTGGGAGTTTTCCATGCCTAAACCCAACACACGCGTGCATCTCCACAAAACACACCAAAATGTCGAACAGTTAGGAAACTAAGCCCCAAATCCCGGAGGTATTGGGCGCATGGAGGCCATATGGCCACGTCCTGCGCATAAAAAGGGCTAAGTTGCCACCGTTCAATGTGCAAGTGACAAATGGCGGGTGGATGTGTTATCCGTTTGGAAACCCAAACTAAAACCCAAAAACACATTCCATATACAATGCGGTGGTCATATGTGGAACCACAAAAAAAACCGTGGCTTTAACCGTTTTATAAACAAAATGCGCATTTGGTTTGGGCGCATGGTCATATAAATATACCTATAAAAACCACGGGCTACATATTGTAAAAACCCCGCGCATAACCAATATATTTAATGGTCATGTGAAATACAATACATCCGCGGCTACATTCACGTGCCTCCGTGTGGTAAGTGGTCGCATGGCCATACAAAAGACCGCGGGCTTAACACAAATCAAAACCCAAAATTGTGCGCCATAAATTACGAACAGGTCACATTGGGCGGTCATATGAAATAGCGCCCGAAACCATGGATTAATCTATTTGGAAATACAATAGCACACCAACTGTTTTACATAATGGTCATATGTATACAATACAACCACGGGATGGGGCTAAGCCCCAGCCCAACCCCCGTGCCAAAATACCATATAGCAAACTTAAATATATGTTTAAACACATGGTTGTTAAGAACCATGGCGCGGCGCGGCGCGTTGGTAGGTTGGACTTTGTTAAAGCTTTGTACAGTGGGGAGAGGTCCGGGGGTCGAACCCCACGGACCCATAAAAAATTTAATAAACCAACCATAGACCAAAATCCAGTACCGAGGTGCCACGTGGCAGCCCATGATTGGGCCATGTGGCACTCTACCATTCGCCAAAATGATGCCACGTGTCGCAATATAACTCGTTCAATTGTCAACTAATCACAAGCCTCCATGTCAGTAGGTGACAACTCAGCTCTGCCACATCACCGTACCATCATGCCACATCGGCATCCATACAGACTGTACGGACTGCCCAGTCAACATCCCATTTTTTTTCCTGTTTGGCAATTCGAACAGATCGCTATATCTCTCGCTCCCTATGTCCATTTGAGACGAAACGAGTTGCGTTGGGTTCATGATGATGAGGGCTACGCTCTTATTCGTTTTGAGTCAATTCCGAGAACGTTAATTTTTGAGCTAAAATTTGACCCCTGGTCCAGATTCTGATCACCAAAGGTGAACCTCGTGTTGAATGTTATCCTTTAAAGTTCCTATGAATACATCAATCAAGTGCTCATATGGAATATCTGTTACCTTTATATTCAATCTTTGGAAGTTCTCAATGTGCTCGGTAACTGAACCCTTTTGCTTGAGATTTATCAATTGTCTAAAGAAGGTATTGCTCCTTGTATCCTCTGTATAAATTTCAATACAAATTAAGTATTTCCTGGATTTCCCTGATCCAACAATTATATGCCACTGTTAAATACAGAATCGCTTCTACTAATATTCTTGCGGAAATTAAACCACAATCACAAAGTGAAATATCAAGAACACATAACACAGAAGTTTTCCAGGGAAAGCATAAAGCTAAAAACCCCACTATAATATATTATGTATATCATGGATCATGAAAAAATCTCATACAAAACTCTAATCTGAGAGCTCTCAGTACAATACAATCGTCTCACACTGTCATACAAAAATTGACAAATGCATGTGCCAATATTCTGTCTCCAGACAGGCTACCTCCTCTGTGCAATCCCTGCAATTAGAATTCTCACAATTGAATTCAAATTGCCTAGTCTACACATGCTCATGAGAATATCCACTGCATGTGTGATTGCATGAGTGCACTTCACTCAAATCACAACTGATAGCCAAACTATCCCTTTCACCTGTTATCTCAACTAGGTCTCCACTGGATCTTACATGCATGTAGTTAACCGTGGTGAATCTTCAGTTGCATGTGAGTTCACTGATTGTGAATTAATTAATAATTAATTCACTGAAATCTCACTAGTGTAAGTTCAGTTACAACTAGTACAATTGGGCTTAACTCACTTAACTGAGTTAAACTACTTTACAACTCACATAACTAAACTTATAATCTTTTCACAACTCCAACTCACTCAATTATAAATGAGATAATAGATTAATATTTATTGTCCAATTTATTTAAGGGAAAAGTAAATTAGACACATGTTTCTTGTTGACTTTTCAACACCCCCTCTCAAAAAGAAAGGGATTATCCTGCACCCCAATCCTGTCTCTATGGTATTTGAATTTGCTCCTAGTGATCACCTTCGTCAGAATGTCTACATCCTGATCTTCCGTAGGAATGTATTGAAGCAACATGATCTTCTGTTGCACACAATCTCTGAGATGATGATACCAGATATCTATATGCTTAGATCTATCATGAAACAGAGGATTAATCGAGAATTTAATGCAACTCTGATTATCACAATAAATCACTGTTGGATCTAAATGAGAACCAAACAAACCAACCAAGATATTTCCCATCCAGATAGCCTCACATGTAGCTTGACTCGCTACCATGTATTCCACTTCCGCTGAACTGAGTGCCACAGATAATTGTTTCCTGTTGTACCAAGAAACTATTGTATATCCGATACTAAAGATCCCCCCTGATGTGCTTTTTATGTCCATTGGGCTACCCACCCAATTTGCATCCGTGAATCCATGCAAATTTACCTCATCCATCTATCTGTACCATAATCCATACTCAGATGTGTCCTTCAGATATCTCAGGACATGCTTACCCACCTTCCAAAAAAGTTTGGTAGGATGAACCATCACTTGACTTAGTTGGTTAACCACATAGAAAATGTTCGGTCTTGTGTTCACTAAATACATTAGAGAACCCACTAACTATCAATAAATAGTAGCATCCACTACCCCTCCAGAAGTAGCATCCTCTTTCATCCAGTTTCTTGGAAGAAGAGTATCCATGGGTTTTCAACCTTAGATGTGAAACTTACCCAGTATCTCCCTTGCGTGCTTTTCTTGAGACACAAAAGGTTCACCATCTCGCTGCCATATTTCCAATCCAAGGAAATAATGAAGGAGGCCCAAATCCTTCATATTGAACTCCTTTGCAAGGTCATCCTTGCATGAGTGTATCAACTACTCATCACCATTCAGTATTAAATCATAAACATAAAGAACAATGATTAAAATATTACCCTCCACCATAATTTGGTATAGGTTTTCATCCACTTCACTTTTGGTGAAGCCCAATCTGATGAAATAGATGTCTATCTGAGTGTACCAAGCAAGAGGTGCTTGCTTCATCCCATACAGTTCTTTCTTGAGTCTGCACACATGAGACTCCCTGTCAAAGGTCTCAAAACCTTATGGTTTTTCAATGTACACTTCTTCCTCAATGATCCCATTGAGAAACACAGTTTTTACATCCATCTGATGAATGTGCCAACCCATCTGCGCTGAGAGTGAAAGGATGGATATTATGGAAGAGTACCTTGCAACAGGTGCAAAGGTCTCATCATAATCTATCCCCTCGATCTGTGAGAAGCCTTGGGCCACAAACCTAGCCTTGTATTTCTTCACACTCCCATCAGCAACTTGCTTTACCTTGTAGATCCATCTTGAACCTACCACTGATTTGTCGACCAGTCTCGGGACAGTTTCCCATGCACTGTTTTTGAAAATGGAGTCATACTCCTTTACCATAGCATCAATCCAAGTGGGATCCTCCACTACTTCCTGAAAGGAAGATGGTTCAGTCACAATACATTTTCTCATGAGAGCCATGTATACAGTAAATCAATCAGGAGACTGTCTCTGTCTACACTGTGAAGTAGGGGCTCCTACATTCTATGCAGCTTCTAGTCTCAATCTGTCAGCTTCTGTGGTGCACTTTCTGCCATTTCTGATGGATGTCTCTACTTGAGTGGTTTCCTCCACTTCATGAACCTCCTCATGTGGCTTATCCACACCTTGAGACTCATTTTTGGGAACCAGCAATTCCTCCTCTGTATGCAAGTCTAGCTCCCTCTCAAGCGACAACCACATGGATTTTCCCTCATCGAATTTTATATCCCATTGCATAAAAGTTATCTTACTGTTAGAAAAATACACACGATAATTATGGGGTGTTTCTGTGTACCCCACAAATATCCCAACTTCAGCAGTCAGTTCCAGCTTCTTCCTGGCATCCTTGGTCACATGCACATAAACAGATGAGCCAAAAATCTTAAAATGAGAAACATCAGATTTCTTACCAGTGAAAGCTTCTTCAGGTGTACTCATGCCAAGTACTCTATGAGGACAACTATTCTACACATAAACCGCAGTATTGCATGCTTCTACCCACAAATGCATTGGTAGGCCCTGATCATGCAACATCGCTCATGTAGCACCCACAATCGTTCTGTTCTTCCTCTCCGCGACCCCATTTTTTTGTGGGTTATGAGGCGCTATGAGTTCTCTTCGAATTCCTTCTCTGTTGCAGAAGTCTTTGAATTCATTAGATATGTATTCTCCACCATTATCGCTCCTCAGAGCTTTCACTTGCTTCCCCAACTCTTTCTCCACCAATGCTTTAAACTCATAGAACTTTGAGAATGTTTGATCCTTCTTCTGCATAAAAAAGATCCAGCATTTACAAGAAAAGTAATCAACAAAAATAACATAATACCTATGTTTTTCTATTGAAGCAACCAAGAATGGTCCACATACATCTATGTGAACTCTCTCCAGGATTACCGAGGCATGGTTCTCCTTTTCATGAAAGGTGGACTTTGCATACTTCCCCATGGTGCACCCCTTGCACTGATCTAACTGAGCAAGTGTTCCCATTGGAAGTCTGGTAGATATTTGTTGCATGATATTCAAGGCTCCATGATGAAGATGGCCCAATTGCCTGTGCCATAATTCACCCTCGTCTTGGCTCACCACTTTTTCTGCCTTGATCATCATGGCAGCGTAGCCATCTACTTCCAGCATGTATATATTATTAACTCAAATCCCTATCTTATTGACTTGACCCGTTACTTTATGTCGCAAGAACGCTTTTCCACCACTAAATACAATGCCATAGCCTTTGTCCTCCAACATTGCGATTGAGACTAGGTTTTTCTTCAGACCTGGAACATGCATAACATTTTTCAATTGAAATGGTTTACCTGACTCCCTCTTAAAGGTAATGGTACCAATTCCAGTCGCACTGTACGTCCATCATCACCCATCTCAATATGCATTTTGAGATCTTTCTCCTCCAATTCACTGAAAGACTCTCTATCTCCTGTCATGTGGAAGGAAGCGCCATTATCCAAATACCACACCAATCCTGATGCACTTGATTCCATGCATGTGATCAAAGAGAAGTCAAGTTAAAATTGTGAGGCAAGGGCCTCACCAGTTGTAGCTCCAACAAACTTATTGTTCTTCCTCTTCTGTAGACAATTAGTAGCAAGATGCCTATGTTCGTGACAGTGAAAACACTTCACTTTGGACAAATCCAGCTTCTTGACTTTAGACTTGGATTTTGAATGGAATTTCTTCCCCTTTCCTTTCCTTGCCTTAGCAACCAAAGCACAATCCTCTTCATCATCACACTTTGATGAAGATCCATCTCTGGTTTTCTTCCTGAACTCCTCCTGCACTAGATCCAACCATTGCCTTTCTTAATCTGGCAATTTTTCCCTTCCATTGATAGAGTCTTGATAATTGTGCCAACTCTTGGGAAGTCCTAGGAGCGCTAAGCTCACCAAATCATCATCAGCAACTATTATTCCCACACTTCTAAGCTCATCCTGACATTGGACAAACTTTGTAAGATATTTTGGAATGGAGTCGATGTTCTCCATCTTGATCTTCCTGAGTTTATCTTTGAGCGCCAATTTCCTATGGTCGCTACTGTTTTGGAACAGATCCGTCAAAACCTTCCACATTGCATGTGGTGTGGTTTTCCCATGGAGACTTGAGACAATGTGGTCTCGTACTCCTTCCAACAAGATCCTCCTCACCTTTTCCACTTTCTTTTGTCATGCATCAATATTTACAGTTTCTGTCGCAGTCGGCTTAGGAACATCTCTATCAATGTATTCCTTCAAGCCATTGTCTTCGAGCACTGCCTCCATTCTGTCCTTCCAAGCAATGTAGTTAGAGATACCTTCGAGTGCATACTCTAACCTCAATCCAATGAAAGAAATTTCAATCTTGAATCAACTATAGCACCAAGAAAGTCCTTCTGCAAATTTGAATCTTATCCAACCACAAACTCAACTGTTGCAATCCCTCTTTCCCTGGGAGGTTTGCACCTGACCAGTTAGCAACCTGAGGGAAGTTCGCACCACACCTGTGTATAGCCTGCAAAAATTTTGAGGAGGTTCACACTGTAATTCACAGTGGGGTGAGTGAGGTTCGCACCTCTCCTTTGAGTAGCCTGCGAAAATCCTAAGGAAGTTTCGCACCTCTCCTTTGAGTAGGGTGAAGTCGCACCCTGCCAGAGACGGAACCTGCAAAAATAACACAATTTTTGCACCTCACTTTCATAGTTTCGTGGCTCTGATACCATGTAGAAATTTCAATACAAATTAAGTATTTCCTGGATTCTCCTGATCTAACAATTATATGCCACTATTAAATACATGATCACTTCTACTAATATTCTTGCGGAAATTAAACCACGATCACAAAGTGAAATATCAAGAACACATAACACATAATTTTTTCAGGGAAAGCATAAAGATAAAAACCCCACTATAATATATTATGTATATCATGGATCATGAAACAATATCATACAAAACTCCAATCCAAGAGCTCTCAGTACAATACAATTGTCTCATGTTGTCATACAAAAATTGACAAATACATGTGCCAATATTCTGTCTCCAAACAGCCTACCTCCTCTGTGCAATCCCTGCAATTAGAATTCTCATAATTGAATTCGAATTGCCTAGTCTACAGATGCTCATGATCATATCCACTGCATGTGTGATTTCATGAGTGCACTTCACTCAAATCACAACTGATAGCCAAACTGTCCCTTTCACCTGTTTTCTCAACTAGATCTCCATTCGATTTGACATGCATGTAGTTAACCATGGTGAATCTTCAGTTTCATGTGATTTCACTAATTTTGAATTAATTAATAATTAATTCACTGAACTCTCACTAGTGTAAGTCCAGTTACAACTAGTACAACTGGGCTTAACTCACTTAACTGGGTTAAACTAATTTACAACTCACATAACTACACTTATAAGTTCATCACAACTACAACTCACTCAATTATAAATGAGATAATAGATTAATATTTATTGTCCAATTTATTTAAGGGAAAAGTAAATTAGACACATGTTTCTTGTTGACTTTTCAACATCCTCATAGTGTGTTATCATTTATTCCATGAAAATTGTCCAAGTGATGAGTGATTTGTGAGAACAAAGCCGTCGATACCATACAAATTGATTGGGTTCTAAATATAAAGAAATTCATACCTTTTGTGTATGTGGCACATTATGTAGATCAAAGAATTGCTCCATCTGAAGTATCCATGTGATTGGATCCTTGCCATCAAATTTCCTCATATCGATCTTAGGAACGTGGTTGGTCTTCAACCCAAAGTTGGAGTTTCTCCATTCTTTATTCACCTTCCTTGTGTCCTCATCATTAGTTTCATGGGATACATTTTCACTTTCAAGTGTCCTCTCTATTACCATATTTTTCAATACTTCCAAGATCTCCTCTTTTAAACCATCCATCTTTGCCTCCAACTTAGCTTCCATCTCTTGTAGTTCATCTTTTGCTATTTTCTTCTTTTGTAAATCATTTATGTCCCTACGCATTTCTTCACCTTCATCAAGATTCCAAGTAGGGTTTTTTGGAGGCTTATTTGGCATAGAAGTTCCCTTTTTTGGTGGCATGTTGGCCAAGTATCACTTTAAACCTTGATTTTGAGGTGGTTCTGCTAGACAATCTTCCTTTTATTGTATCTCCAAAATTTCAGCCCTTCTGAGTATGAAATTTCCTTTTTTGTAGGTCTCTGATATTTATTCTCTGCAATGCCATGGGTCTGATTAAAATTGGATGTGCCAAGTGGAATTTACGGTAACTTCCCCACAACTTGCAGATTTATGTCCTTTCCAAGAGATCTCACTTGTATAGCGTGCCCCACACAAAATAATTGATATAAAATTCTGAAACTCATACCAAAAATACTAGAAACCCTCCATTATCCAATGCAACTAGTCTCACTCAATTTGGATACTCTAGGAATAAGTTATGATTGTTTTACCTGGAACACCTTCTTGAGACTAGTCAGATACCCTATCTTCCACAGGGTGTATCTACAAATGTAATATGACCCAGAAGATGAAATATTTACCACAGATACATTACTAATTTATGTAAATATCCTCCAGATTTCAGGGTCTGAAATGTTACAGAAAAGTTTTTATAGCGAAAATTCCGCAATGACTCGGTTCAGGATGATTCCAGAACCCTATATTACACAGGTTGTATATCCGAAAGTATAAGGCCTAAGGATTTGAAATTTTAATCCAATGTACCTTGATCTGTCTACTAAATATCCTCAAAGACGTTCCTTCTGAAACATTGTAGAAAACAATTTATAGGGAAAATTCCAAGGTGTCTTAGATGTAGCAGCAAAACCCCAAGACCTTGAGCTCTGATACCATATGTTACGAACCAAATATCAATATAGCATAGAAAAACCTTAGAATAAGTACTCAACACCTTGAAAAAGAGATAATTTCAGATAATAAGCCTCTTCGAGGGGGAAACCTGCTTTTACCCCACATAAATGTTCAAGTACAAGATGATTCCAAATGAAAATGTCTCTTTGGTATATATAGGAGACTAGGAGGTATAATTACAACTAATGGAATAAATCCGACATAAATAAAATAGCATTACTAATGTAATATGCCCCAATTAAGGGGTAATGAGCCAATATTAGGGCTTAACACCTAAGCTCTAACCTGAAGGATCTTTAACTATGACCCATGTGATCGAGGGCTATGACCTCGTTCCAATATTTTGGGTGCTAACCTCTCATCAAGGATCAATGGTCATGCTTAAACTGGTGTGGAGATCTAAGATTAGGGATGATTGTGGAGTCCCAACTAACACGACCTTTAAAATCGTCGTCGAGTTCCGCAATGGAAGATGCATGTTGGTTGATGGGCGAATGTGAGACGTCGATTTGTTGATGGGTGATGATTGACAATCGTCATGGATTGCGGAACTAAAATATGTGCAGACATTAACTCATCCTTTGAATCCCATAATGGCTCCCTGTCATTGATCTACCTTCACTGAGATCTGACGGTCATGAATTAATCGGATGTCGATCCGATGGTCTTCCTCTATAACTCTTAGAACTGACAGCTACTGTGGCTTCCTACTAAATTCATCCTTCGATGGTCACGATCTATTATGATTCCTTATTGAATGGCTCATGTGCATCATCTCGTCTGAGATTCGATTAATGTTCTTCCTTCTGATCTATTCATCGCTATTTCTTTTGAGATTTTAATAACTTGTGCTTTGTTACTCCTTTTGTACATTTATTCTCTCCATGCTACCTTTCCTGAGATTTAGAATCATAGGATCACTTTTGATCCTATCGTGATCAATAGTGATCATGAATTACATCTACCACAAGGTGATCTTCCTTTTCTCTTATTATTGTACATGTTTGACTCACATTGCCATCAATGAAAACACACAATCAATAATGCCAACATATTTGTTGTCCATTGTTGATCCATAGTATTTATGCTTTCATTGTCTTTTGACCTCAGCCATCCAATAAATGTTCCCTTAAATTTACTCTAGGCATATTGTTTTCGTTGGATCATTGATGATCAATATGTTTGATCCATAAACATGATTCTTATAGCCTATTCATCTCACCAACATGGAATTCTTTGTTTAAAAAAATTATAATTATGGTTGTTTATATGATGGGAAATTATTTACCACTCAAGCCACAAGTCGAGTCGGAAAATAAAATAGAGTTGACCACCCGAAAGTCGAAATGGAAAAATTAGTCAGCCAAATTGCAATTCGGGTTGAGGAAAAATAAGTTGGCCAAAGTCAAGTCAAAAAATAAAATAGATTCGACCACCTGGAAGTCGAAATGGGAAAAATGAGTCGACCAAAATGTAAGTCAGGTCGAGGAAAAATAATTTGACCAAAGTCGAGCCAACCAATAGTCAAGAAATGCAAGTTGAAGTTGAAGGAAATGCAAGTCAAAGTCGAAGGCAATGCAATTCAAAGTTATCCATGTCGAAGTCAGAGGCAATGCAGGTCGAAGTTATCCAAGTTGAATTCGAAGGCAATGCAAGTCAAATTTATCCAAGTCGAAGTTAGAGGCAATGCAAATCAAAGTTATCTGAGTCGAAGTCGAAGGAAATGCAAGTGAAATTTATCCAATTCGAAGATCAAGAAGTCTAATAGAGACTCTCATACCATACCCTTTTACACATTTTATTTAGCACCATATTTTTATCTTTCCCCTTTGCATTTAGATAGGGAAAATTTAGTATCCATAAGTAATCATAGTCGAAATTATCCAAGTCAAAGATCAATAAGTTTAATAGAGACTCTCATACCAAACCCTTTTACACATTTTATTTAGCAACATATTTTGATCTTTCCCTTTTGCATTTAGATAGGGAAAATTTAGTATCCATAAGTAATCATTGTTTAGACAATGCATGTGTTTGACAATATCATATGCAAAATTTTGATGATGATGACCATAATATTGACCTCTTTGCATCAATTCCAATACCAACATCACATACCCTCTTTCACATCAGTGTCAAAATCACATACCCCCTTTGAGCATATTTATCTTCTTTGATATCAATGCCAACACCATGTCCAACATTTAATAGGTCGCTACTGTGTTGGAGGTGGCATAACTGCATTACCGACTTCTTGTTGATCTATTTCAATTATTTTAACCAAGGATTTTCTTAACCATTGTTTAATATACTCCTTCATAGGATCAACCATTATCTCATGTTTCATCTTAGTTTCAAATAACTCATTTTCTAACTCTTTAAGATCAAGGCTCAATTGATGAAGTGTGTCTTTGATATATTCATTCTAGTTCATGTAGTAGACTAGCCAGCTTTCCACTTCTTCTTGAAAATACTCAATACACAATTGTTCTTGAAATTGATCTTTTGGTAAGAGAATTGAGTCCATAATTAAATGTGTTCCCTCCAGATCCTTAGTCAAATCAAAAAAATTTAAGAAAAAATCACCTCTTTTTGTATTAATTACATCACATTCAGAAATCATTTCCCTTAAGCCATTAATTCTTCTCAACCAAAAAACATTAATTTGTTTAAAACAAGTCTTGGAAGGGATATTTTGATCTCTTATGTTTATATCACTTAAACTTAAAACCTTTGTAAAAAATGTACCCATTTCTTCTTTGTAAAAAAACTTAAAACCTTTGTAAAAAATGTACCCACTGCTTCTTGGTAAAAACCCTCATCATTTTCCAAATCTTTTTGGAGATATTCTATGAAATGCAAGACCCTTGTCGACAGAGTAGTTGAATTTGTTGCTAACTCCCATGTCTCAAGAATCAAGGCTATTCTTCTCTTATTGATATCTTCAATATGTTGTCTTACGTCCATTCATAAACTTGATGAACCTTTCAACCTTGAACTGGTTTCCGGTACATCCTCGAGACTGCACAATGGTTGTATAGCAGTGATGGGTTCAACAAACAAAGGTCATGGAAGAAAACAAATTTCCAATACCTTTACTTTTTCCTTTAAGATCAAATTTTCCTTCTCTATGTCGTCAATGGACTCTTTTAAGGATTCTCTAGTTGCTTCATGAAATTATACAATTTTTGAGGGTTTTACCCCATGAAAATTGATCTCTGATTTCCATTTTCCTTAAACATTTTTATCCTTCAAATTCACTTTCTCAATTAACAATTTTTTGGAATTCTTATTGAAGGCTCCATGGTGCAAAGTGAGATATTCCTCCTCAAATATCTCTATCTCTTGGGAAGCCAATTCTTCAGCTATAACCCTACGTTTGATCAACCTTTGTTCTACCCAACTGGGATCTTCTATCATTTCATCAACCTCCATGCCTTTGGGACTTGCTTCAACTTCAGGTAATTCTTGTCCTCCTATTTGGGATTCTCTTGTTATTTTAATAGAGGTATGAATAGTGCATGTTGTTTCAATTGTCTTTATGGTAGGCTCTTTATCTCCACCATCATTTGAATTTCCAGTGAAAGACCTTCTCTATTCTTGACCACTATTTTGGGGTTTTTTTTTTTCTCAAGGTGCTCTTCTGTGACACATTAGGTGTACCTGGGTTTTTTCCTGTCACTTCTCAACCCCATCTCTTATAGTATTCATTAATGTTGACCAAATCCTCAATATCATCTAGGGTGATTTCAAGAGATTCTTTAGGAGGATTTTGGTTATCTCCCCTTCCTTATAATTTCATAGAATTATTAAAAGATTAGCCATATCCAATTGAAAACATGTGTCTCGAAAACAAATCCTTAGGGTCAAAACCATGAATTGCATGAACTTCTTTTAAACCAAACTAGTCAAATTGATTTGTATATTCATTTAAATGAGAAATTTTCTTCATAGAAATATTTTTGTATTTCTACGGCAATGAGATCAATTTATTTTTTATTTTCTCGTTGAATAAATGCACCCAGTATTTGTACTATTTGCATACTTCAATGATGAAAAGTCTATCAAAAACATAAAATGGCAACAGAGAGGGTTTACCCTTAAATCCATAAAGTCTAATAAAATTGAATTCTTCCATAGCTTCAAAAAATCCTTTCTTTGACAGAAAGGATGCAGCTTCGAGTGATAGTCTAGATGTGGCGGGACTGTGAATCATCTTCTTAAAAGAGGAAAAAGGACCATTTTGCACTTCATAGAAATTGTATGGGTCTTTGTGCCTCCATAACACTAGATACTAAAATAAAACTAGATCCTTCTTGAAGTCAACATTCTTAGCTCTGGGAAATTACTCAAATACATGACAATAAACTATAACATAAACTAGATAGGAATTCATGTAGAATTTCTTGGTATTACTAAGGCTTCCCAACTAAAATGAAATATCGTTTGAAATAATCTACGCCCATAGAATTATTGCATTTTCATGAATTGAATGGTAGAAAATATATACAATATACTTGGGCACTGAAGTCATGGACTCCTGTCCAATTATTCTAGAAAATAGTCAGGTGAATTCTTTATATGGGTATTTTAAAGAGCATACCTCAACCTGTGTAGTACTGGTGTCACTAGTTGGACTCATAAGGAAACTTTCAAGCAACTCCATTCCCCCACTGTGAGATTTAAGAAAATCATGAGCTTCAACATTTTTGAATATCAGAGTAGGGTCAGGAAGTCTCAACATCTTTTTGAACACTGAAGTGGCCAAAGAGATCGATGGTTTTCCTTGTATCAGGATAATTCTTCTCTTGATATCAAATTTGTCATCGCACCAGAGGATCCGCTCTTTGAAATTAGCTACTTATGGCACACATGCAACCAATGCAATACCCGACGTCCAAACCTTGTTTAACTTATTTTCTTTGGATGGGAGAGATGTGTACCACTTGTAGTCCTGTGACCACTAAAATCGATGATCTTCTCATCCCAATGTGTTGACAATTTCACCACAATATAATTCTTTCCTTTTACTAGACATGTCTTACAAAGACTGTATTTTATAAATAGGTGGCGCTTTTTTCAATGTAATATTTTTACAACACAACTTTTAATTTCTTATTTAATTTTACCACACATTTCCTTGATTACGAAATGTTGTATCTCTTAATTTAATATGGATTTATAAATGGAACGAAATGAAATATAGATTCATAACAAAAAAACAGAGATATAGTGAAACTAGACTTCTATTAATAAATGGAATGTGTTGAACTGTAAAAATGTTGGTCCAGATTATTTTTGGAACGAAATGAAAGAAGAGATATTACAATGAAATACTCATGAAAATTGCCAGAAACAGAGAAATACAACAATACATGATTTCTATTAATGAAATAATTGTAAAGAAACTGTAAAAATACATAGTGCAAGACTCGCTAGAATGGTGGCAGCTTTAACTCTAAGAAGAGATGTGACAGCTACACTCATTCGCAAGAAGATGATTAAAATGAGGCTCTGAAGGCCTTTTTAATGATAAACATGAATGCCAAAACCATAGACATCCAAAAACCTAACCCTAGGAGATGAAACGCCAAAAGTCATGTGGGCCCCATTGGGGTAAGTTAGTACATTAACTTCCCAGGGTCATAAATTTTGGATACGATATATGTTTAAGGTGCGTGATAGATCATTTGAAAGATATTTTCAAGAACTACGCATTATTCCATCAAACTCTGACTATGACTACAGTTTGACTATGTAAAGCCAAGAAAACATTGTTTAGAGCCCCAAAACAGCCCTAGAAGTAAAGAAATATGTACTGACATGAAAAATACCAAAATAAGCCAGTTGGAATAGGTGGGAGGCCACCAATATCCACCTAGATGTCATGTAGGGCTTCAGGGCAGCCCGTAAGTGTAGAACACACAATTACAAACAAATTGCCCCATTACAAAGAAACATGTTGAACTCAAAATTGTCCAGATGAGCCAGTTAGAATATGGAACAAGTGGGTGGCCACCAATATCCACCTGGATCAATCCTCCCACCTTAGGAAGCAATGGTCTCCATTTTTTTGAGTGTTCAGGGAAGAGTAGAAATTATTTTCTGAATCTGAATCTTGGTGAGTTGTGTGCCTTGTTGGAGAAGTTGTGCTTCTTGGTCCATGGAAGGCTATCACAAACTTGTTGCTGGCGGGGTTGAATATGCTCCACCAACCTATTGTCTCTGGGTTTGATGGGGCATTTTGTAGGCACCATTTTAGGTGAAGAAAAAATACCTTCTTTCTCTTTGGAAATCTCTTTTTGCTGGATAGAAGGTGTTGAGGTTGCAGTGGTTGTAGTGGCCTTCTGTGCATCCTTTGAACAAACTGTGAAGAGAATTAATTTTGTAGTATGATATATTACCTTGTGGCACTGTTTTGGTGGAACAATAGTCAGAACTACCTCTGGTATCCTACAAAGCTGACCTCCTAGAGTATTAATGACACTACGGGGTCTAGACTCATAAACAGCATGATGTTTCCACATATATGGTTGGACCAAATAAACATCACATACATCAAGAGGGGTAACATCACACACTACCTCATCCTTGAAGGGGTGGATGCCATAGGACAGGCGGCACTATTCGATGACACGGAGATCTCATCCCTGCTGAAGCCACTCGATGTTGTATGGTTGCGAGTGTGGTGTTGTCGACAACCCCAACTATTTTATGACCTTATTTCAGATGAGGTTCTTCTGGATGTTGTTGTCAACAATGAAATGAAACGGGGTCCCCTTCACCCACATTTTTGAATGGAATAGGCTCTCCCCATCTTCAGGATCTATTGGTTCTTCTGGTTGAATTTTTGTGTTAACGACAGTAGCAGTGGGGTCTATATCGATGATCTGTTTGTTTTCAATATTTTCTAGATCAGATTCTAAATCAATGTTTGGCTCCGTGTCTTTGACCTCGGCCACCAATGACTGTTTCGAGCGACATTCATCGGTGTTGTGCTAGGGGATTTTGTGGAAGTCACACCACTTCCCAGTGTCATTCTTCATCTTTCCTTTACCCTTATTGTCATGTGTCTTGGACTGGTTTTCTAGAGGTTGTTGGTTAGGGTCATCTTTACCATGCTTTGGTTGTTGCATATTTGCAGACCCGAATTCCCATTTGTTATGATGCCTAAATTTCTGATCAATTTTGACAACATGTCAATAGGAAGCTCCCAATGATGAGATGTTTAGGAAATCCATTTTGGTTTGGATGTACCTATGCAGATCCCCATGGTATTTTAGAACCAGATGTCACTCAGAGTCTTTGATACCCAACTTGGTGCACAAGGTATGGAAAGTATTTGTGAACTATGACACTGTTTAGCTCTTCTCTTGCCACAGTGTGCTCTATCTCATGTACTGGTATTCATAGTTATCAACAGGGTAGTACTCTTCCTTGACTGCATCCAAAAATAAATCCCGAGTGGGCTCAGCCCCATATATTCCATATTCCTTTGTGGAACTTTGCTCTTAGTAAGTTTCCCACCAATGTTTGAAATGGGGGAGATCCTTGAGGAGTGAGAAGGTGATATTTTCCCCGTTGAAATAATTTTGAACAGGGAAATAACCTTCTAATAGATTTAACTATTTTTCTAGGGCATTCGCATTTGTCTGACCTTCAAATATGGGAATATCAATATTAACTTGTACCTTAAAGGGAGAGGTTCCTCCAAAATGGTTGTTTGATGAAGATGTGCATGTTTCTATCGGCAGGCATTGAAGGATGTGTAATATTCCAAATATAAAATAGTATGCAGAATAGAAATAGTTAGCTAGAAATGGCAGATAAACAATGATTTAACCAGAACAACACCACAACAATACCAAAATAATACCAGAATAACACCAGAAAGAGAACTTTGATTATTGATAGAAATTTTCACTTTCCTCTTTGAGGGGGGAACCTCCAGCAATGAAGAGCTCTATTACAATAATATCCAAGAAAAAACTTATCATACCCTCTATTCCTATTTATACTAAATTTGTCTATCCAAAAGAACAATTTAGAGGAAGATCTTTGTAGAAGTGAAAGCTTCTATTAAGTCTTCTTACATTTGACTTATTCCTCCTTATTGTTAGGCCTTATTAATATTGAACTTTATTACATGGAAATATATTATTCTACCCACTTGAGGGGTTAGGTAGGTTAGGTACCTAACATGCCCTCCCCCTTAGAATCAGCCTTGTCCTCAAGGCTTGAGATGAGGAAATTGTTGCAATATGTTAGTAGGGTCCCAGGTGGCATCTGTTGGAGTTGTATCTTTCCACTGAACTAACACTTCCTTGATGGTACGCTGACAAAGATGATGCTCTCACTGGTCCAAAACTTCTTGTGGCTGCAACCAAATGGATCCTTCTTCATCCAACTCGAGAAGGTTGGTTTGAGTTTGGCACTTAGCTCCAATCACCTTCTTTAAGAAAGAGACATGAAAAAAAATATGGATCTTAGAATGATTGGGTAAAACTAACTAATAGGCCACCTGTGAAATGCGCTTGAGAACTCTATAAGGACCATAAAATATGGGTGCCAGTTTCTGACAATGTTCATCCTTGAGTGAAGTTTTCTTACAAGGTTGCAGCCAAAGAAATACCTGGTCTCCTTCAGCAAATTTTCATTCTGAGTAACTTTGATTGGCTTGTTGCTTCATCAGATTCTGAGCCATGAACAAATTATCTTTGAGGGTACAGAGAATAGCCTCGTTAAATGTAAGTGTTTGGTCAACTGTCTGGCCCTTCGATACACCTGGCATGTAGGAGAGAACTGAAGGTGGCTTTTGGCCATATACTTCTTCAAAAGGAGTCATGTGAGTAGTTGTATGGTAAGAAGTGTTCTACCACCATTGAACTAACGGTAACCATTGAGCCCATTGATTTTTCCTTTCAGAGGCAAAACACCTCAAATAAGTCTCCAAATACTTATTTATGAATTCAGTTCGACCATCAATCTGGGGATGATAGGCTGTGCTGAGATGCAATTGGGTGCTCTGGAGTCTGAACAGTTCTTGCCAAACATTGCTAGTGAAAGTTGGATCTCGATCAGAAACAATAGAATGAGGCATGCCATGAAGCTTGAAGAGATGATCCGTGAAAATTTGAGCCACAGTTGATGCAGTAAATGGGTGTTGAAGAGCACGGAAAGGAGCATACTTGGAAAGACGATCCACAACCACCATGAGGACGGACTTATTTCCTAATTTAAGTAATCCCATAATAAAATCCATAGAGATGTCCCTCCAAATAGTGGGTGGAATCGGAAGCAGTTGGAGTGTACTAGGAGGTTTGATGGTTTCTCCTTTGTTGCGTTGTCAAACATCACATTCTGCTACAAAATTGCAAATGTCCTTTTTCATACCATCCCAAAAAAAAGAAAATTTGACCCAGTCATAGGTTTTGGTAAATCCTGAATGCCCAGCTATGGGAGTAGCATGAAGCTCAAAAAGCACCGTGGATTTAAGTTGTGACCATTTACTTAAATATAAACAACCTTTGTAGCGAAGTTCATCATTATGCCAAGATTACCCTGGGGAAACTGGAGAGTTGGCTTTTAATTGTTGGATCATATATGATATTTTAGGATCATGTAGCCGATCTTGGCACACAACTTGGAGCCAATATGGTACAATGAAGGAGAGGGAAAAAAGGGACCCTTCATCTTCATATTTTCGAGAAAGAGCATCAACGACCACATTTTCTTTACCTTTATTGTAAATGATCTCATAATTATAAGCAAAGAGATTAGTTACCCATTTTTGTTGCTCTGGGGAGGAAGTTCATTGCTCCAGAAAATACTTGAGGCTTTGATGATCTGTCTTAATTTGGAAGCGTTGCCCCAGGAGATAATGGTGCCAGAGACCCACTTCATGCAGAATAACCAACATTTCCTTTTCATAGATTGATTGGCCCAAATGGCGCTCGGAGAATTGTTTTTTAGTAAAGGCCAAAGGTCTACCTTCTTGCATAAGGACAGAGCAAATTTCTCTGTCTGAGGCATCACATTCGAGGACAAATGTTTTTGTGAAATCAGGAAGGGCCAAAACCGGAGTATTACACATAGCTTCCTTCAAAGCTTGAAAAGTCTGATCCACTGCGAGAGTCCAAGTGAAAGAATTATTTTTAAGGAGAGTAGTGAGAGAGGCCACAATCTTCCCATAATTCCAAAAAAACTTTTGATAATATCCAGTTAAACCCAAAAAACCATGCAAGCTTTTGATAGTCTTGGGGCGAGTCCAATCCTGCATTGCTTCAATCTCTTTAGGATCCACCCGGACACCAACCTTTCCAAAAATATGACCCAAGTACTCTACTTATGAGGCTCCAAAGGAACATTTAGATCATTTGAGGAAAATTTGGTGCTGTGAGATTAGATGGAGAATTTGATCCACATGGAAAAGATGAGATTGCCAAGTTTTACTATAGATGAGAATATCATCAAAGAAAACTAAGACAAAATGACAAAGAAAAGGACGAAAGACATGATTCATGAGGCTTTGGAAGGTGGAGGGGGAATTACACAGGCCAAAGGGAATGACCAAAAACTCATAGTGAGCCTTGTGAGTTCGAAAGGCAGTCTTGGGAATGTCATCTTCTTGCATACATATTTGGTGGTAGCCAAAATGCAGATCAAGTTTAGTGAAGTATTGAGCACCACTCAACTCATCCAAGATATCATCAATGACATGAATGGGGAACTTGTCCTTGATAGTGAGCTTATTGAGGAAACGAAAGTCAGGACACATGTTCCAAGTACCTTCTTTCTTAAGTACCATGACCACAGGTAAAAGAATAAGGGTTGGTACTGGGGAGGATAACACCCACTTGGAGCAATTCCTGCACTATTTTCTCAATTTCATTCTTTTGGGAAAAGGGGTGAAGATAAGGGCAAACATTGGGAGGAAGACTTCCAGGAACAAGGGGAATGGAATGATCATGAACAACACGAGAAGGAGGAAGTCCTTGAGGGGTGGAAAAAATAGCTTGATGTGTGGAAAGGATAGCTTGGAGGCCAAGATGCACAAAGGGTGTCTCAATGACTTGAATAGAATGGAGTTGAGCAATGATACCGGAGTGGCCTTTCTTGAGAAGATTTTCCATACGATGGGAACTAATGATCTCAAGAGAACTAGCTATGAGACCTTGGAATTGATACCTTTGTTCTTCCTGTTGGAATTGCATGGTTAATTCCTTAAAATCCATAAGAATGGGACCCAAAGTGTGTAACCATTCAGCACCTAACACAATGTTACAACCTCTCGTGTCAATGGAAAACATATGAGATTTCAGTTGGTAATGTCCAATTTGAAGATGGACATTTTCACAACGCCCACCACATTTCATGGACCCACCATTGGTTATCATGATTTGAAAATTATTGACAGCACGAATATAGCAATTAGTTTCGTGGGCAATGCGACGATGAATAAAATTGTGGGTGCTACCACTGTCAATGAGGATGATGACCTTCCTGTGCTTAATGTAGCCAATGAGCTTGAGAATTTGTGGGGCCGAGAAGTCAGTGAGGGCATGCAAAAAAATAACTGGGTCAACTTCAGGTGGGTCAGCAGGCTCCTGGGTGGCATCGGGAAGGGAGGGTTCTTCAACAAGGGGAACTATCACATCCTCTTCAGGAACATCTTTGGAAATGGCCATAAATAGTTTTTGTTCCTTACACTTATGCCTCAAAAAATATTTTTCATCACAATTATAGAAAATACCCTTCAGTTGACGTTCATCCATTTCATCCCTAGTTATTTTTTGGACCTTGAGGGGAGTGACAGGGGGGTTACGATTAGTGGATCGAGGGCAAGGAATAAAAGGGGGTTCTTTGTTCTGGCAAAAAAACATTTTTGGGCCTATTTAGCACATTGAGTAGCTTCCAACCAAGTTGGAGGGTGGGCCATGAGAACCTGGGATTGGATTTCATCCTTGAGACCAGTGATAAAGAATTCACAGAATAATGCATATGACATGCCCTTTGTTCGAAAGGAAAAATTCTCAAAAGCAGTGATGAAGTCTTCCACTATTCCTATCTATTTCAACTTGGTCAAATGACCAAGATAGTGGGTAGCAGTATCAAAGAGGGCATAAAGCTTAGCAACAAACTGGGTCCATGCAATATACCCCTGACGTGAATTTTTTCACCATTTCCACCATTGCCAGTGTTCAGGATATATATAGAGGATACAATAGTGAAGTTTGGCCAACTCATCAGTAATACCATGCAGAGAAAAATAATGCTCCAATTAAGTGACCCAACTCGTAGGATTGGAGCCATCAAAAATATTGACCCTTACGCGGGGAATATTGGGTTCATGATGAAAGGATTTGGGTTGAAAATGTGAAGACTGAGAGGAATTAGCAGCATCGGGATGGTCTAATGAGGAAGGACCCATAGGGAGGTTCAACAATTGATTGACAGCAGACTGGAGGGAGGTAAATTGGGTGGTAAGGCTGGCTTCCATGTTGTGAAATTGGTTCTTTAATTTATCAATGTGGGAATGGGTAGAATCCATCTGAGATGTGATATGTTCGATGGAGACATGGGCTTGATTGATGGAAGCATGGATTTCTTGGTTGCGAGTGGTGGCCATTTGAAGAGGGGAAGTGTGGGTAAGGAAAAATAATAATGGGTGGGTGGGACCACAAAAAAAGGGACTTAGAAGTGATAGGTACCATGACGATTAGTGTGTGAAGGGAAATATTATGGAATAGGTGGAAAAATAGGGAAACTGGGAAGGGGTCGGGTCCACTAAAACAAAAAGGATTAAAAATGAAGGGTTTGACTATGATCAGGGAGAAAAGGGGAATCCAATGGAATAGGTCCCAAATAAGTGTGCCAGCGGGACCACTATACTCTTTTTTTTTTTTAAACTCCTGCGGAGTTATACTCCGATGTGAAGAACACTGCAGTGATAAAATGCCCAAATGCTTAACAGGAAGAAATGTGTAGTTATTTCACAATCTGAATGCAGAAGACACAGTCGCGCGGAAATATATCTTGTATGTTCTTTTTTTGTTTTCATCCCAAGGGTTATGGTATTCAAGGGTTCTACAGACAAGGGTTTTTCCTGTGCCATAGCTCTCTGATATACATACGGGATCCAACAATAGTACTCGGCCCAATATCTTAGAGCACCAACTAAGGAGGCTAGATTGTGCCCTTAGTTGTACTACCTGACTACCCAGGTACTAGAGAGTATCTTCCCGAGTTTTGTTCTCGGTGGCACTATAGCAGTCAGGCGGTCGATCAGTTTATCTATGGAGGGCTTAAGGAGATCTAGGTCGATCCGTATATAGGTCTTGTCTGATGCACTACCACTCGAAGGGGTACCAATAGGGGTTACAAGTGTGGCCAACATATGTGCACTTAAGAACCACTTGTATTTCCTGCATGTATGAATCCCCAACCATGGGTTTATGCGTGTAAGGACAGATCGTTGTATCTTAAAGATGCTGGAATATGTCTCTACCCTGGAAAAAAAAAATTAACCCACAATTTTCTACCGAGGAAGGTGCTCTTATACCACTTGTAATATTCCAAATATAAAATAGTATGCAGAACAGAAATAGTTAGCTAGAAATGGCAGATAAACAATGATTTAACCAGAATAACACCACAACAATACCAGAATAACACTAGAAAGAGCACTTTGATTACTGATAGAATGTTCACTTTCCTCTTTGAGGGGGCAACCTCCAGCAGAGCAGAGCTCTATTACAATAATATCCAAGACAAAACTTCTCATACCCTCTATTCCTATTTATACTAAATCTATCTATCCAAAAGAACAATCTAGAGGAAGATCCTTCTAGAAGTGGAAGCTTCTATTAGGTCTTCTTACATTTGACTTATTCCTCCTTATTGCTAGGCCTTTTTAATATTGACCTTTGTTACATGGAATTATATTATTCTACCCACTTGAGGGGTTAGGTAGGTTCAGTCCCTAACAGGATATGTGAAAAATTCACCATCATTTCGTCCCTCTGTCACACGATAGCTTTCTCAAGCAACATGTTAATATAATCTTCTGCTCTGTCATTTTTATTTTCTGCCGCCTTCGAGGGTTTCTTGGGTGTGCAAGAGTGATTTTCCTCAAGAGAGACAATATAGAGACCCAACTGGCTATACTCATACCTCGTCAGGGACATGCGCTAAAAAATGATCAAGAGCAGCCTAATCTAATACCATTGATCCAGATTATTTTTGAAATGAAATGAAAGCAAAGATATTACAATGAAATACTCATGAAAATTTCCAGAAACAAAGAAATACATCAATACATGATTTCTATTAATGAAAGAATTGTAAAGAGACTATAAAAATAAAGAGTCCAAGATTTTCTAGAATGGTGGCAACTTTATCTCTGAGAAGAGATGTGATGGCTATGCTCATTCACAAGAAGATTATTACAATGAGGCTCTAAAGGCCATTTTTATGATAAACATGAATTCCAAAACCCTAGACATCCAAAAACCTAACCCTAGGAGATGAAACGCCAAAATTCATGTGAGCCCCGTTGGGGTAAGTTAGTAAATTAACTTCTCGAGGCCGTAACTTTTGCATACGATCTATGTTTTAGGAACGTGATAGCTCATTAGAAAGGTCTTTTCGAGAAATATGCATTATTTCGTCAAACTCTGACTCAGACTACAATTTGAAAGTGTAAATACAAGAAAACATTGTTTAGAGCCCCAAAATGGCCTTGGAAGTACAGAAAGATGTACTAACATGAAAAAATCCAAAATAATCCAGTTGGAATAGGTGGGCGGCCACTAATATCCACATGGATGTTGTGTAGGGATTCGGGATAGCCCCGTAAGTGTAGAAACCACAATTATAAATAAATGTCCCCATTACGGAGAAACGTGATGAACTGAAAATTGTCCAGATGAGCCAGTTGGAATATGGAACAAGTAGGTGGCCACCAATATCCACCTAGATCAAATGTAGATTGAAACAAACTCTCTCGAATGGTGGTAGCTTATCTCTGAGAAGAGATGTGACGGATACGTGCATTCACCAAAGCACGTAACAATGAGACTGAAAGGCCTTTTTATCATAAAGAAGCAATGAGGAAACCCTAAACATAAAAAAACCTAACCCTAGGAGATGAAGCGCCAAAATGTGTGTGGGCCTTGATGGGGTTAGTTGGTATGCCAACTTCCCGAGGTCATAACTTTTGCATATGATCTTCGTTTCACACACTTGATAGCCCATTGGAAAGGTCTAGCTGAGAAGTACACATTCTAGTCAGCCCATGCATGCCTTTGGAAACTTTTTTAGCATTTTCATGCTCAGAAAAAAAAAAAATTTAAGGCCTCAAAATGGCCTTGGAAGTTTAGGACCCGAAAAACTGTAGAAAAACTGCCAAAATGGAAAATTGTGCTTTGAGCCAGTGGAATAGGTGGGTGGCCACTGATATACATTTGGATCAATCCTCCCCCCTTAGGAAGAAATGCTCTCCATTGCATTGATTTCCCCCATCAAATGAGGAAACTTTTGTTGAACTTGGCCCCATGTGAGCCACTTTCCTTGGTGTAGGAGTTTCCCTTCTTTGACAACTCGATAAAGATGGATCATCTGTTGACGAGTTCCTATAACCTGTGTGTCCATGATCTGATCAATAGTGGCCTATTCCATGCATTCAAAGTTGAGCTATGTTGGTTTCAACTGCTCTACTATCTCTTATGTGTACAATAATTCTAGAAAGTATGGTTGAAGGAGGTCCACATTGAACAGTATTGGGTGCAATCCAAGGAAGGGAGAAATACTTAGCTCAAATGAATTGTCACCAATAGCCTTGGTGATGGTGTAAGGACCATAACAAAGTGGGAGAAGATTTTGATGGTGTCCCATAATTCGTTGCTTATGCAAATGCAACCAAACCTTGTCTCCCACCTGAAACTTGTGTGGCACTCGATGTTGATTGTGGTGTTGTTTGTACTTAGAATTGGATTTCTAAAAAATATCATGGACCTATTGGTAGATGTGTTGAACCCATTCAATAAACTTGGTGGCTTTGTTGGCCTCATATTGAACATGGGAATATTTTTCTTGTGTGATCACAAGGGGCAGTGTGACATCAATGGGACCCAATGGTTGAAATCCCAACCCCACCTGAAAGGGGTTGTGCTCAGTCGAGCTATGGAGAGCTCTATTATAGTTATGTTGAACATAGGGGATACTCTCATCCCATGTGTGTGGATGATTAGAGTTGTACATGCGCAAGATATGGGAAATCATCTTGTTGACGACATTTGTCTAGCCATTAGTTTGGGGGTCGAAGGTAGTGGATTTGGTGAGCTTCATGTCCAACAGTGGCCAGAGGGTAGAACAAAATGTGCTAAGGAAAATGTTGTCCCGATATGAGATGATGTTATTCGGTATCCCAAAATGCACCCACACCCATTCGAAGAATATTTTGGCAGTGGCCTCCATTGTGATACTCTTCTTTCAGACTGTCAGAATGGCCATCTTAGAAAATTGATCAACCACCACAAAAACACAGTAATTTCCCTTCTTGGTTGAAGGAAGGCCAAACATGTAGTCCATCAAGGTGGATTCCCAGGGCCTATAAGGAGTAGGGAGAGGGTTGTACAAGCCTTGCTTCTTAATGGTTGGTTTGGAAATAGTGTAGGTAGTGCAAGACCGAATGTACTTGTCGACTTCCTGTCGAAGTTTTGGCCAATAGAAATACTTTTGTAGCATTGCCACTATCTTTTCCACACCAAAGTGTCCTACCATCTGACTATAGTGAGATTCCCAAATAAGCTTTGCCTGCTCGCTTGAGGGAACACAGAGATGGAAAAGATGACATAATAGTCCATCCTGAAGATGAAATTTAGTGACGGGTGTTCCTACGCCCAACATCTGGTAAGTGGTAGCGAAGTCAGAATCTCTCTTGTAGAGTTAGGGCCACCCCGAGGCCTCATGTCCACAGGAGTGGAGCACCATGGTTAATGTTGCAACTAGGGGTTGACTGAGGAAGTCAGTGATGTGATTAGTGCTCCTTGTCTTATATTTGGTGTTGAAATGAAATTGCTACAAGTATGTGCACCACTTTTGATGGTGGTCATTCTTAAATTTACCTTTTGTTTTCATTAACTGCAAAGGCTTGTGATCAGTGTGGATGACTATCTCCTTCCTGAGAATGTAATGCTTCCATTGGAGGCAAGATTGTATAATGGAATACATTTATTTGTCATACATGGGGTACTTATAGACTGCATCTAATAGTGTCTCACTATGATAGGCCACTGGATGACCATGCTGAGTGAGAATTGGGCCCACAGCATAATCAAAAGCATATGTCTCAATCTCAAAGGGTTGTTGCAGATTGGGTAATGAGAGCACCAGTGCTAAGCACAAGCGAGGTTTCATATCATCGAACTATTTCTATTGCAAATTTCCCCACAAAAAATTTTCTTTGCCACCACCCTTGGTCACTCGGCTGAGGACCCATGGGAGAATCCAAACATGAACCTACGATAGAAATTGGAAAGTCCCAAGAAACTCTAAATCTTAGTTAGTGTGGTCGAGATTGGCCAAGCATGAATGACTTGGATCTTTCCTGGATCTACATGCACACCATGCTCATCAACAATGTAGCCTACGTATTGGACCATGTTCATGCGGAAGTAGCATCTTTCCAAGTTATCATATAGCTTGTGTTACCACAGAGTGTGAAGGACATGTTGAATATGCTACAAGTGTTCTACCCAAATATTGTTGAAAATGAGGATATCATCTAGATATACCACCACAAACAAATTGGTGAAAGGCCGCAAGATATCATCCATCAAACTAATGAAAGTGATTGGGGTGTTCGTCAAACAAAAGGGTATGACCAACCATTCAAAAAGACCCTCTTTGGACTTGAAAGCAGTCTTCCATACATCATTCTATTATGTTGGGACCTGGTGGTAGACGGACTTCGGGTCAATCTTACTAAAGTACTTGGCTCCCTTGCGCTAGTCAAGAAGGTCATCAATTTGGGGAATTGGGTATTGGTTCCTGACTGTGATTTTGTTTAGGTCCCTGTAATCAATGCAGAGTCGTCAGGTCCTGTCTTTCTTCTGCATGAGTACAATTAGGCTTCTGCAAGGTGAGGAGATTGGTTGGATGTGCCCCTTTTTGAGCATCTCTTGGATATGGCACTTGATTTCCTCATTTTCCATAAGAGAGTGGTGATAGACTGGCCCATTGGGTAGAGGTGTGCCAAGGGTCAGATCGACTGAATGTTTGACCTGAAAATGTATAGGTACCCCAATGGGTGAGGATAATATGTCCTCCACGACCTTCTCCACCTACTTCTACATTGTGGAGAGGCCCTGTATGGATGTCATGGACATGGCTTTGACCTTCTGTTCACTTTGAGAGTGAATCATAAAGAAGACGAATTTCCCAGTCTGGGATATGACCTTCCTACATTGCTTAGCAGAGATCAAAGAAATGGCAGTAGGTGGAGCTACCTCTAATATCCTGTAAAATTTTATTCCCAAAGTAATAATAACATTGCGAGGTCTATACTTATATACAACATGACATTTCCACAAGTAAGGATGGCCTAAAATAACATCACAAACTTCAAGCGGGGAAATATCACATAATACCTCATCCTTGAAGCACTTGATGTCGTAGGGCAGGCGAGATTGTTGGTTGACTTGGAGATCTCTCCCTTGGTGGAGCCACCCAATGGTGTAAGGTTGCGGATGTGGTGTTGTTGGCAGTTCCAACCACTTGGTGACCTCTACTGAGATGAGGTTCTTTTGACTTCCACTATTGAAAATGCAGTGCAGCGAAGCACCCTTCACCCACATCTGTGAGTGGAAAATGTGCTCACCTTCCTCCAGTTCTTCAGGTTCACTTGGCTAGACCTTGGTGTTAGCAAAAATGGAACTGGGTTTTGAATCAATAATTCACTTTTCCTTGTTTGGTTCTGATTCTAATTCGGAACCCTCATCTAAATTAGAGGATTTCAGCTCAGCCACCAACGACTGCTTTGAGCAACATTCATCATTTTTATGCCGGGGACTTTATGGAATCTGCACCACTTTCTAGTGTCTTTCTTCGTATTTCCACTACCCTTCTTTGTTGGGGACTTGGACTAGTTGTCCTGAGGTGGTCCATCCTTGCTCCATACTTTTTGTGTTGGTTGGGGTTGCCTTTTCCCTGCTTTTGTTGTGAGAAATTTTCAAATCCAAACTCTCACTTATTTTGTTTAAAGTTTTGCTCGATTTTAACGACATATTGATAAGCCATCCCTAGTGATGAGATGTCCAGAAACTCCATTTCTATCTGGATGTGTTGATGAAAACTTTCGCAATACTTGAGCAACAGGTGTCATTTAGAGTCTTTGATACCCAGGTTGGTGCGCAAAGTATGGAAGACATTTGTGAACTCTGGAATTGTTTGGTACCTTTCCTACCACAACATGGTCCATTTTGTATAATTGTCATCGTAGCTTCCAACAGGTTAATATTGTTCTTTAATAGCATCCCTAAAAGAATCCCAAGTGGTACGACTACAAATAGTGCATATTCCTCCATGGAATTTTTCTCACAGTAAGTACCCCACCAATCCTTGACATGGGGGACAACCTTAAGGAGCATAAAGGTGTTTTTTTCTCTATTGGAAAAATTATGGACAGAAAAATACCCTTCGAGTAGATTCAACCATTTATCTAGGGCATATACATCTATATAACCTTCAAATACAGGGATATCAAAACTAACTTGTACCTTGAAGGGGGTAGTGCCTCCAAAGTTTCTACTTGATGAAGATGGGTTAGTTATTGGCAATCGTTGAAGTATCTGGGAATAATTATCCATCATCTCATTATTTTTCCACGTGAGGGATTCCTCGAGCAACAATAGGATCTCCTACTCCATCGTCTCTCTTTTTTTCAAACATGGGAGGCCATCGAGGTTGGAAAGGACAGTCCTGTAACAACTCAACTAGTTTGAGTCCCAACTCCTTATACCCTGACCTCATTGGGGACATGCATAGAGAAACATATAAAAAGAGAACCGTTATAATACCATTGATCCGGATTTATAAATGGAACAAAATGAAATAAAAGTCATAAAAAAAACATAGATATATAGTGAAACTAGACTTCTATTAATAAATGGAATGTGTTGAAGTGTAAAAATGTAGAATGAAACAAACTCGCTCGAATGTTGGTAGCTTACCTATGAGAAGAGATGTGACGGCTACGTGAATTCACTAGAGCGCATTACAATGAGGTCAAAAGGCCTTTTTATCATAAAGAAGGAATGATGAAACCCTAAACATCCAAAAACCTAACCCTATGAGATGAAATTCCAAAAGTCTCATGGGCCCCGATGGGGTTAGTTGGTATGCCAACTTATTGGGGTCGTATATTTTGTATACAATCTCTATTTGGCACGCTCGATAGCCCGTTGGAAAGGTCTAGCCAATAAGTACACATTTCAGTCAGACCAAAGAATGTATTTGGCTATAATACAGGCACTGTCATGCCCAGGAAATGTCATTTAAGGCCTCAAAATGGCCCCGGAATTTCAGGACCCGAAAAAGTGTATAAAAACTGCCAAAATGGAAAATTGTGCTTTGAGCCAGTGGAATAGGTGGGTGGCCATTGATATCCACCTGGATCATAATTCGAAGTTTTCTATTGCATGGTATGATTCTAGATTTAT
>ML787727.1:210741-224916 GCA_009831015.1 Picea engelmannii
ATTTCAGGACCCGAAAAAGTGTATAAAAACTGCCAAAATGGAAAATTGTGCTTTGAGCCAGTGGAATAGGTGGGTGGCCATTGATATCCACCTGGATCATAATTCGAAGTTTTCTATTGCATGGTATGATTCTAGATTTATGGAAAAGATATTACAAAACTCATGCCACATAATAACAGTATTCAATTCATACAAGTGGTGGCTAATGTGGCGATGGGAAATTAATGTCATCAGGAATCGTGATATCGTATCGGGGAGTATGGAAAATCGTTAAGTATAGAGGTGTAAAGTGAGGGATGTAGATTGCATTATGTTGATTGCGGAAATGCAGGATGTGATATTGCGGGATATGGAGAAAAGAAGGGGAGATATGAGGGATCTCCTGCATCCGAGTTCAATAAATATACTAAGTACCAGAAAGGTTGATTTTGTGGGTTGTGGAAATATATGAATCATTTTGGATTACGCAAAAATGTGGTACGTGGGGTTGTGGGTCTAGGGAAAGGTAAATGGAAACAAAGGGAGGACCTCCCATCCGCATTCAGGAAATCAATTAAGTGTCAAAAGGTAAAAAGGTGTGTTATGAGTGATGCAGAAATGGGAAGGGTATTTTTGAGTGTTGTGGGATTGAGTGTTGTTGGACGTCATTATTTTCTAGGTGAGAGATGGCTTAATGTTCTGCAACAAGACTTCTGCAACAAAGGAAAAGGCTAAGTATTAGGATTTTGGAGGGTGGAAAATAAACTAAGTATAGGCTTGTGAACTTACGGGCTTGGTGACTTGGTGATAGCCCGCTCTGCAACTCGAATTTTAAAGGAAAATGGCTAAGTATAGGATATACAAGGCACAAGAAAAATGACTATGGACGGACCAATATGCAATAACGTTGATCAACAAAAGTGGATCAACAGGTGGTTGATAGGTTCAACAAGATGTGCACTCTCATGCCTTGTAAAAATACCATCAAATAAAAATAAGTAGAAAACGTGTTCTTTGAGCAAGTCTGGGTGCACTTTGGGATACCAAGGAGCATCATCTCAAATAGAGATACCATATTTGTCAATACATTTTGGACTACATCGTGGGAGAATATGGACAGTAAGTTGAATATATATACAACAATCCATCCATAGAAAGATGGGCAAACATAAGTAGTCAATAGGACTTTGGTGCAGCTTTTGAGGGGTTACAATCAAAAGCATTCGAATACCTGGGATGAAAATATGGTCTACATACAACACTCTTATAATAGAGCAGTCCACACTTCTACTGGTAAGTCAGTTTTGAAACTTGCTTTAGATATTTGCCACCTTCACCTTTGGATGTTGTATATGGACAGTAAGGAGGAGTGAGGGAGGACCTCACATGAGATGCATTGAGAGAAGAAAAATTAGTTGAGAATATTAGGAAAATTCATTTGCAAGTATAGGAGATGTTGAAGAAGTCACAAGAAAAATACAAGGCCAGACATGACCAACACATAATTGAGAATTCATTCAAAGTGGGAAACAGAGTTTGGGTACAGGTGAACAAGGAAAGACTACAGGTTCCTAGTAAGAATATCAAGGCTTTGTGGTATGGACCTTTTGGGATATTGGATAAGGTGGGAGATAACACCTGCAAACTCATTCTACCCCCATACATGTGCATTTACTCAATAGTGAATATGGAGAATCTCAAACTCTACGAGCCATCCCTCAACAACAAAGGTGTCCCTCTGAAGCCAAAAACAAGCTCTGATACAACATGTAAGTTTTAAACCTGTGAAGTAAAGCAATGCATATAGATTCTTAAGAAAAACAGAAATTAATCAATGGCTCATACACATAGTACACAGAGATTTACACCGGAAACCCTTAACCGGGAGAAAGCCTTTTAACTCTTCATTGTATTAATTTCACCATTCACCATACAATATATACAATGTTTTTAGGTATTCCATAGATACCAAAACCATAATCCCTTAATCCAGGATTAATTTAGAAAATCACTAAAAATAGCAAAATCCGCTAAAATAGCAAAAAACGTCCATATCGTCAAATGAAGTTGTCGAATCTGACGCACCCACACACACACATGCAAAGAATATAACACATACCCAACATTCTCCCACTTGTTGTTTTCTTTGCATCTAGGGGTCGACAGGATTATATAGTCAACAATCCATGGAAGCAATGCCAATTGTTACTCTACACCAGGAGAACTTTTCTATGCTCACAGACTTTGTCAATGAATCTGCAACATTCTTCAAAGTGTCAACCTTTTCTAGCAACACCTTCTTTTCTTCAACCATGTCTCTCACAAAGTGATACTGAACATCAATATGCTTTTTCTTCGAATGATAAGCTTGGTTCTTTGCCAAGAAGATTGCACTCTGACTGTCACAATCTAATCTCACTGCTTGTTGTACCAAACTAATACCTAAACACAATATCTATAACCATACTTCTTCCTTGCTTGCATGAGTGGCTACCATATATTCATCTTCTGTAGTTGAGAGTGCCACTACAGCCTGTCTTTTTCTCATCCAACTTATTTCTCCTTCAAATAGGTTAAACACATACCCACTTGTAGATCTTCTCCGCTCCCGATCTCTAGCCCAGTCTGCATCAACAAAGCCATGTATGTCCACCACTCTATCCAATCCTAGTCTTCCTCGGTAGCATAGTCCATAACTGGTAGTGCCACGAAGATACCTGAATACCCTCTTTACTGTTTTCCAATGATCCTTCTCTGGTTTTTACATATACCTGCTCAAAACTCCCACTGCATGTGCAATGTTCGATCTAGTACAGACCATTGCATACATCAAACTTCCAACTGCACTGGCATATGGAACATGGGACATGTCCTCTTCTTCTTCATGTGTCTTGGGACAATGATCTGTAGATAACTTTACACCTATAGGAATAGGAACCTTGACCAATTTACTTCCATGCATATTAAACCTCTGCAATATCGTCTCAACATATTTTCTCTTATTCAACTAAAGTTTCCTATTTGCACGGTCTCTTTTAATCTCCATTCCCAGAATGAAGTTAGTAGCACCGAGATCCTTCATGTCAAATTTAGAGGATAGCTGCGATTTCACCTCCTTGATAACATCCATGTTATTTCCTTCCAGCAACATGTCATCAACATACAACACTACATAAATGAAGTGATTACCAACCTGCTTGGAATATACAGAGTGATCAACCCTGCTTCTCACAAATCCCAATCCAAGGATTTTTGTGTCAAATTTTTGGTACCACATCCTAGGTGATTGCTTCAGACCATATAGTGACTTCTTTAGATTACAGACCATCTCTTTCTTTCCCTTCACTACAAATCCTTCTGGATGCTTCATGTAGATTTCTTCTTTCAAATCCCCATGTAGGGATGTTGTCTTCAAATCCATTTGTTACACTTCAAGATCAAAAGCAGTAGCAATAGATAAAATAAATCTAATAGACGTTAACTTGGCAACAGGAGAAAAAGTCTCACCAAAGTCAATTCCCTCTACCTGGGAATAACCTTTTGCTACTAGTCGAGCTTTTTATTTCTCCACTTTTCCTTCTACATTAAACTTATTCTTAAACAACCATTTGCTACCAATAGATTTTCTTCCTGCTGGAAACTCAACTATATCCCATGCCTCATTCTTATTCAAGGCATACATTTCTTCAACCATGGCATTCTTCCATAGTTTACTATCCTCTGAATTCACTGCTTCCCTGACAGTTCTGGGATCATCATCAGTAATTGATAAAGAAAAATTGAAACGAAAATCGGGTCAACTATACCTTTATGGTTTCCTTATTTCTCTCACTGATCTTGTCAATACTGGGGTATGAGGTTCTTCTTCTTCTTCTGCTTCATCTTCTTCAGATGATTCAGATTTTGCATCATCCAACTCAAGCTCTATTTTCTCAAGTTCTTCTTTCCTTAGTAGGAATTCTTTTTTGGAAACATCTTTTACCTCTCTAAAAACAACATCCCGGCTGTAAGCAGTCTTCTTAGTTTCTAAGTTCCAAATCTTATAACCTTTCACACCATCTTTATAACCAATAAAGATACACTTTTCAGATTTATTATCCATCTTAATCCTATTTTCCTTTGGAACATGTACATAAGCATCACAACCAAAAACTCTAAGATGTTCAAGAGAGGGTTTCTTTCCAGTCCATACCTCGTGTGGAGTTTTATCATCCAACGCTGAAGAGGGTGATCAATTGAATAGGTAACATGTTGTACCCACTACTTCTGCCTAGAATTCTTGTCATAACTCAGCACCACTAAGCATGCTCCTTGATTTTTCCATCAATGTCATGTTCATCCTTTCTGCAACTCCATTCTACTGAGGTGTGTATGGAGTATTCTTCTGCATTTCTATGCCACACTTCTTACATAATTCTTTGAATTCATTTCCGTAGAATTCTCCACCATTATCTATCTTCAATACCTTTATTTTCTTTTCTGTTTGATTTTCTACCAGAGCCTTGAACTCTTTAAATTTATCAAATACCTCAGATTTCTTTCTAAGAAAACAAATCCATTTATTCCTTGATAAATCATCTATGAATGAAACATAATACACAGATTTACCTAGGGATGAAATAGGAATAGGTCCAAAGACATCACTGTGTATCAACTCTAAGATCCCCTCCGCTCTTGTAGCACCAGATGGGAATCTTACTCGATTATGTTTACCATATATGCAATGTTCACAAAAATCAAAATCCAAAGTGAAATTAGGCATACCTTCAACCATACCTTTACCATGTAGTATTCAAAGGCCCTTTTCTCCAATATGCCCCAGTCTTTGATGCCACAACATGGTATTCTTTTCTGGGATAGTATTGGTCTTGTGTACTTCATTTCTCTTCTCAGGGACAACAGAACTGTTACACCCATTAGTATAAGTGCTTCCCAACAACTTGTACAGAGTTCCACACTGAACTCCCCTCATCAACACCATTTCTCCTTGTACCATCTTGCAAGTGCCCTTTCCCAATACAGTATCCACTCCTGCATCATCCAACTTGCTTACAGATATTAGGCTCCTGGCTAGTTTTGGAATGTGCAGAACCCCAGAGAGAGTTCTAATCCTTCCATCTTTTAGCAACAACTTAACCCTTCCATGTCCCATGATTTTGGTTGTCGAGTCATCTCCTAGGAATACATCACCACAATCGTATTTTTCATATTCACAAAACCACTCCCTGTGAGGATTCATATGGTATGACGCACCTAAGTCGATCAACCATACACCACGGTCTACATGTGTACCTGTAGATTCCATATAAACATCACCTCCTTCTTCAGTGGAGATTTTTTCCTCTATGGAAGAGGTACTATCAGATCCCTTTGGTTTATCAACCTTCTTAGACTTGCAATCTTTCTTATAATGCCATGTTTTACCACACTTCCAACATTTCCTCAAAGATTTTCCTGGAGACTTAGATCTACCTGTAGATTTAGATCTCCCCCCTGGAGACTTACCAGGATTCTTGTCTTGGGTTTGACCTCTTACAAATAAAGCATATGTGCTATGATCATCCATGCTTTTTCACCTCATCTCTTCAGATAACAAGGATGAAACTACATCCTCATACTTCAATGTAGATTGAGTGGTACTACCAATTGCTACAACTAGATTATCCCAAGAGTCTGGAAAAGAACATAACAAAGTAATACACTTATCTTTTTCTGCAATCGTAATATTAATAGATACGAGTTGACTTACCATAGTATTAAATGCATTTAGATGTTTTGTCACAGAATCTCCATCTTCCATCCCAAGATGATACAACTTCTTTCGAAGAAACAACTTGTTTACTATGGACTTTGATTGATACAAATTCCCTAACTTATTCCAGAGTTCCTTGGCCATAGATTCTCTCGAGACATTCAACAACATCGAATCTTCCAGGTAGAGTCAAATAGTACTCCTTACACTTTTTTCCAACTTCTCCCAATCTTCCTTCGACATACTAGTAGGTGGTGTACTAGTAGTTTGTGTACTAGTAGGTTGTGTACTAGTTGACTATGTGTCAGTAGGTTGCGTACCAGTAGGTTGTGTACCAGTCGACTGTGTTAGTAGTTTGCGTACCAGTAGGTTGTGTACCAGGATCCATAGCGATCCATTGTTCTTTGTCTACAAGAAGGTCCTCCATCTTGAGCTTCCATAGCTCAAAGTTTTTGCCATTGAACTTCTCTATCTTGATTCTAGAAGAGCTCTCCATTCCTCTTTCTACACTCGAATCACCACTGCAAAATCTCCCACTAAACCTAGGTTTATCACAGACCCAAGATAAACTTGATCTATCAAGACCGAGCCAAGCCCTCAACAAAAAAGGTGTCCCTCTGAAGACAAAAACGAGCTCTGATGCCACATGTAAGTTTTAAACCTGTGAAGTAAAGCAATGCATATAGATTCTTAAGCAAAACATAAATTAATCAATGGCTCATACACATAGTACACAGAGATTTACACCGGAAACCCTTAACCAGGAGAAAACCTTTTAACTCTTCATTGTATTAATTTCACCATTCATCATACAATATATGCAATGTTTTTAGGTATTCCGTAGATACCAAAACCCTAATCCCTTAATCCAGGATTAATTTAGAAAACCGCTAAAAATAGAAAAATCCGCTAAAATAGAAAAAACTGCCCAGATCGTCAGACATAGTTGTTGAATCTGACGCGCCCACACACACACATGAAAATAATATAACACATACCCAACATTCTCCCACTTGTTGTTTTATTTTCATCCAGGGGTCCACGGGATTCTATAGTCAACAATCCAGGGCATCAATGCCCATTGTTACTCTACACCAAGAGAACTTTTCTGTGCTCATAGACTTTGTCAATGAATCTACAACATTCTTCAAAGTTTCAACCTTTTCCAACAACACCTTCTTTTCTTCAACCATGTCTCTCACGAAGTGATATTGAACATAAATATGCTTTCTCTTCAAATGATAAGTTGGGTTCTTTTCCAGGAAGATTGCACTCTGACTATCACAATCTAATCTCACTGCTTGTTGTACCAACCCAATACCTGAACACAATCTCTGTAACCATGTTGCTTCCTTTCTTGCATGAGTGGTTGCCATGTATTCAACTTATGTAGTTGAGAGTGCCACTACAACCTACCTTTTTCTCATCCAACTTATTTCTCCTCCAAATAGGTTAAACACATACCCACTTGTAGATCTTTTGTGATCCAGATCTCCAGCCCAGTCTACATCAACAAAGCCATGTATGTCCACCATTTTTTCCAATCCTAGTATTCCTTAGTAGCACAATCCATAACTGGTAGTGCCACGAAGATACCTGAATACCCTCTTTACTATTTTCTAATGCTCCTTCCCTGGTTTTGACATATACCTACTCAAAACTCCCACTGCATGTGCAATGTCCAGTCTAGTACAGACCATTGCATACATCAAACTTCCAACTGCACTGGCATATGGAACATGGGACATGTCCTCTTCTTCTTCCTGTGTCTTGGAACACTAATCTACAGATAAATTTACACCTATAGGAACAGAAACCTTGACCAGTTTACTTCCATGCATATTAAACCTCTGCAATATCGCCTCAACCTATTTTCTCTGATCGTTGAGAAAATATCAAGTTGGGATCGTCAGACGCAGTTGTCAAATCTGACGCACCCACACACACACATGAAAAGAATATAACACATACCCAACACCATCATTGTTGGATCAGGACAAGGAACAGGTCCTATCTTCCATAGAGTAATTAGCACCAAATGCTCAGGAAGAGTTCGCAGAGGAGATGGTTTTTTAAAATCATTCTAGAACTAAAAGACAGGGGAAACATGACCTTTTTCAAATTGGGTTGAAAGGACAACTTCCAAGAAAAGCAAAGTGACACTCTAAGAAGAAGGTAGAGGAAAATTTTCTTCACCTCATTTGGTAAATATTTTGGGGACAAAAATCCTCCCTAAATGGGTAGGTATGATCTGGATTGGATCGTTATATTATTTTTCATCAATCTCCTTTCCATAGTAAGAGTACCTATAGTGAAGAGGTCTTTCATCCCTGATGAGAATATATTATGTTCAATTTCTTTAGCCATGCCATAAGCTTCATTTAACGATTTTGGGGCCCTTTTACTGAGGGGTAAACCTAGGTGAGCCAAGATCACATGGGTATAGAGATGGGAAACATACTCTTCTTCAGGACGATGGGTTGCAAGAATCTGATATAGAGTGCCCTCAAACCTATTCTGAAAGTCAAATAGGGTTTCATTCTCACTTTGTTTCATATCCTCAAAAACAATTTGTAGTATTGGGATGTCTTCTGACCAAATACCCCATTCTTCAAGAAAGATTTCTTCCAACTGGTTCATAGAGGTGATGCTGGCATTGGAAAGGCTATCATACCACTTCTTAGCATTTCCATGAAGAGTGTGTGAAAAAAGTTTCATTACTACATCTTCAGCCTCATCAGCGACAGGGTTGAGCATAAAGTAAGAATAAAAATCACTCATATGAAAGTCAACTCTTTCCCCATTTCCACCAGTGAATCCAGGAAGCCATCTTTTTTTGGATATCGGGGGCATTTGTCTTGGATATCCTGGGATTTTTATCATTTCTAAAGGTTTATAGCTCCCAGGATCCCATTGTGAAGTCATTGTTGGTTTCGTCATCAGTGGAGTCGTCAGATAGTTTCCTTGAAACTACCAAAAGAATAGGGGGAGAAAAAGGTAGTGCAGTCGTCAGGTAAGCTTGTAAGAAAAGGTCTCTGAGGCAAGGCTTACCAAAGGTTTGTCATTGAGGAAGATAGACTCAGTGATCCCTAGCAACGGCGCCAAAATGTTATCGCTCAGTTTGTAGGATAGGTTTAGAAGCTAGGAGGCAAGACTCAAATTGGCGTAACAAGAGCTTCCCCACCCATTGTCACCTCGATGGGGATCTCTTTCTATTTAGGGTGGATAATCCCAAGGGAGACGTCCCTAGTAATCTAGGGTTCTGAAAGGTATTAAGGTTTAAAGGATCAAACTGAGGGTTTCCTTTCATAGATTACTGCCAAAAGAGATAGTCAAAGAGAAGGTATTCCACTGAAAAGGGCACCTGTTTGCGAGACAAGGCAAATAAAACTAAAACGTTCAAGTAGTGGTTAGTGCTTCAATTTCTAATGACTATCTTCAATATATATGAGAAACAATAACATGTAATTATTGATGAAGTCAATGATTGCAAAACAAAGACAATGGCTTATAATACTTCTTCAATAAATACAAAATGATACTTGCATTCAATGTATAAAATCAATCTTTATATTATCACAACGCAATAAATGTGCTCATACATAAATATTGTTGATGCGTCACTATGCTACAAAGGGTGACGTCAGCCCTAATCTAGGTTAGTTTTGAAAGGCAAGGAAGTGGACGTTTTGCAGATTAAGCCAATGAAAATAATCTACACATCAATGCCAATTGCTAGATGACAAGGCCACAACGTTTTATACCAAACAAGAGATCAAAATAGGCATGACGTCACTAGCTAGTTAGGGTTAGTAGGCCACTAGGGTTAGTTAGGGTTTCAATTTAAGAGAGTTTGAAACATTGTTTTAACATAAAAGGTTCAACGTTGCAATTTTAGACTAGTGCCTTGGGTAAATGGAGTCAAAGAGAGAGGCTAAAGGCTTGGAAAGATTTAAACCTAAGGACAGGAGAGTTAGGCTTAATGGTGTTGCAATGGCAGGGCCACCAAGTCAAAACACTAAGGGGAGGAGGCTCATTCCGGTGTAGCTTAAGCTAGGCCTCATGCTCCTCCCTCTTTCCTTAAGACTCTTTGGCAAAAATGGCTATCTTTGAAATATAAATCTAGGGATGAAAAGTGTTGTAGAGCCAAGGCTCTTCAAACCTTAAAAGGTCAAAACCCTAGGTGTAAACTAAATCAGGCCTAGGACATCTTCCTTCTTCAACTTATATTCCAAATCTAACTCAGAAAAAGAAGAACTAGTGTAGCAATGGCTAGGCTATATTCTTCTAAATCAAATGGCTAAACAAGTTTTTATCATGGGGACATAAAGCAAGGACCTACTTGTGTGCTTTCTCCCTAGGGTTCCAATGATTAAGCATAAAAATAACAATGTAACAATACATGTAAGATATTAAACCTACAACCATTCAATCAAGAAGTTTTTTATGAAAAATACACTTACAAATTCATGAAGAGCTTATCAAACCCTAGTTGTAACACCTTCCAATGATAAAAACACCATATGCATGCCAAAGATAATCCTCCCAAGTGTAGCACCTCAACTCCAAGAGCCAATAACAAGACAAAAAGACTAAAATGAAGTCTCTCACAAGAGAGTGAGTTATCTTATATCCCCTAAAATGAGGCTCAACGTCCTCAATTTATATCATCCAAATGACCTTGAATTACAAAATAGGTCATTAAAAACAGCCGACAAGGTTGACTTAACATTATTACATTATCTGTCTCATTAAATGCTAAAATGTCAAATCTATGAGCTAAAAGGGAGACGTCAGGCCCCTCTGCGGGAGACGTTGGCCCTTTCTGGGCAAGATCAGCATCCAAGGAGCAAAACGTTGGCCCCCCTGGGGCTCCCGCAACCTGCCACATGTGCCAAACAAGCCCATCACACTGCCATCTGCTCTAGAAAATGTCCAGCCTGCCCTGGGTGGCATCCTGTCCATCAAAGCCACAATCTCATCTGCAGGGGGTGATCGCCCTTAGGTCAATCTCTGCCAAAGTATCCTGGTGAGGGCACCCTTCTGTCTTCTTCATGCAAGGGCTCATCATGACGTTGTCCTGCCTCTGCCATCCCAGCAACCATCTGATGAGATCTTCAACCCCATGGAGGTCTGAGCTAATCATCTCCCCATGTGTACCGGTCCTCTGGTACCTGTCAGCCGGGTATGGTCCTGCACATCAAAGACTACGCCCTCCGTGGGCTCATTAGTCCTAGAGATCATAGAAATGTAAATCATATTTCACCATTAAAGTTATCAAATATATGCATGAAATCCCTAACATATCATTTAAGAGCTCAAAGATATTACACAGATCTACTATACAAAGCTAAGGAAACCGACAGAACAACCTATTGGGATAATACTCACAAGAGATAGAAAGTTTCCTCAGAAGATCATTCAAGCCATGTTTTATGAGATGATATGGTTTTTAGGGATGTCTAGTCATAGTAAGACCAAGGGCAGGTGTTTTCTGTGGGTACCTTTGTAGGAGGCGAGTTGTACCTGTCATGGATGCATTTTTTCCAAGCCCTTTATTGCCTTCATTTTTCTTTTATTGCTTTTCTTTATTTTTTACTTCAAGGTCTGACCAAAGGACACTGCCTTTTCTTGGTGGCCAGAGATGACAGCGTTATCCACTGGTATCTTCACAGAAATGATAAGGCTGGCTCGTGATGAGACCCCCTTTCCTTTGGCCATGCAACCAAAGGTCACTGCCCTGGATTGGTGACCAGATAGTGGCAATGCCATACTGTTGAATACCTATGAACATAATGGGTCAGCTCATGATGAGACCTCCCATCTTCTTGGTTAGGTCTTGTTTTTTATCATTTTTCTTAGGGTCCCTTAGTTTTTTATCGAGAGGCTTTTTATTGCCTTCTCGGGGATCCCCTGGGCGAAGCATCTCTAGGTTTTATTTCCTATGTCTTTTATCTTTTACCAACTGCTTTTACCCCCTGTGCCTTTAGCCCCTTCTTCCCACAAGACAAAGTATAACCCTCAAAGGTCATCCTAATGGCCAGACTAGGGGAGTGGGATGGATGAGCGGGGTATAAGATGTGAAAGTGATAAGATGGTGGGAGTGGATGATGTATCTGCAAATCCCCTTTGGTGGCTAACCAAAACCCATGAATACAAGCTTGCTAAGTCACCCAATCAATCACCCCAACAATGGTCAAGTGGATTAGTGTAAGATCCAAGCAGTCATCAGAAATGAAAGGAACCAAATGCATATATAAGAAGGTTATAATGATCAAATATGACACATACCATGATACCTCGGACCAATTACCTCATGGAGCAAGAGTCCTCTCCGATGCAGGCCCAGGCCAGTGGCGATGGAAACTGCTATTGCTGACAGGACAAATCTGACGAAGAAGAAGAGAGATGGGTCCTCCAGGGCCATGCTCAAGTCAATCACACTCTCAGTACTCCATGTCTAGGACCTGTGGGCCTTGAGACATGATCTCCTAGTTATCCCTAGATATCGGGGATAACATCTGGCTCCAACTTGGGGACATGTGCTAACTGTAGAGCGCATGAGAACCTCAGCAATATCTGGCGTAGACCTATATACCTGCTCACACTTGACAAGAAAGCATCAGCGACAAAAGGTGGGGTGGTATTGCCACCCCGCAAAATAATACCTGTGCATATAAGGCAATCATAAATGTAGATAAAAAGTAAAGGACTCACCTGTACTTACCTGTTGGCTGCAGGTTGGTCTAATCAAACAACCAATGAAGCCAATTCAGCAACGCTCCTTGATACCTGCCTTTGTGCTTCATCATAAACCAAAACAGTGATACATCAAGCACAAAAATGTCATGAGTTAGAATATACATCATATCATCGGAAAAGTCAGAATCTAACTCATGGAGGCGGGTGGGAGGGATAAAATCTCGCCAAGTCCATCTCTGAGAAAATCACTCAATCCTATCCGAGAAAGGGTCATGAAAAAGACAAGGTTCAAAAAACCGACTCAAAGGGCCTGTAAACTGGTTACCTAGGACGTCCTCATGCTCTAAGGAAAGAATTGACAAAAGTTTAGTAGACAACTGGAAAATTATCAAGGGAAAGTTGAAAAATTGATTGGAGTTAGTATTACCCAACCAACCCTTGAAGTCTAGGGTCTTCTCAGGAGGAAACTCTACATGAAAAAGGTATTTCCCAACTACACCTTTAATGGAAAATAAAGGCAAAGTAATAACAGGTGGTTGGGGTGAAAAATCATGAGAAACCTTCTTGAGGCAAACAATATCTTTACTTGTTTTAAAATCTGAGCATAGCGGTGGTTGCAAATTGTCTTCATGAAAAGAATCCAAATGCTCAGAAGGGTACTCATCAAAAATCTCAAGGTAAGACCGAAAATCATCAGGAGAATTAGGTATTAGGTCATCCTTAGTTTCTTGAAAAGTACATGTGAAAATCTCATCTCCTTATTGCCACTGGTCAAAAATAATCTGTTGCGGTACTTGCAAGGGAAACGTTTGAAGATGACTTTTCATGTCATAGATGGGATCTGTATCATAACCAAATGCATCCCACCTATGTCTCCCAACATGTATGAACTAATCGAAATCAGCTATGTCAGTATCAGTATCATAACATGCGGGATTTGTAAAATTTAAAATTTCATCCTCCTCCTCCTTTTCATCACAAGGTAAAGTATCATCAACATTTAGGATAGGAGGGTAACTCATTGTTTCTTCCTATGCAGGGGCTTCAATGGCTTTGGTGTTTTCACCATGCGTTATTGCTTCATCATCATGAATGTCTTCTTTGTCTTTGATTGCACAGTAAGGAACATCCACTTCATCCAAGGTTTCCATTTCTTCCTCACTCTCTGAATCATGGAACAAGGTGTCATTGGAATCCATAGAAGGGAAACAACTAACCTCATCTTCCCTTTGTTGTGCAGGAGAAAAGGGCTCTTGGATTGCCTCATCAGAGGGAGTCACACACATTGATACTTCATCATTTTGCTCAGATTCCATTTCTTCAACCATGTCTTTAATCATCCTATGTTGAATGGTGGTCTGCTTCCCTTCTTCTTGGAAGTCATCAATAAATTTTTCATGGGAGTACACACTTTCCATAGTAAGAGTACCTGTAGTGAAGAGGTATTTCATCCCTAATGAGAAGATATTATGTTCAATTTCTTTAGCCATGCCATAAGCTTCATTTAACAATTTTGGGGCCCTTTTACTGAGGGGTAAACCTATGTGAGCCAAGATCGTATGGGTATAGAGATGGACAACATACTCTTCTTCAGGACGATGGGTGTTCGACAACACAGGTATTCCAACAGAGGACGAACACCTTCAGTAACCACTCACATAACCAGATCAAAGATCAACACACCGATGTTTTCACGTGGTAAAACCCCTACGGGGAAACATCCACGGCCCCAGCCAACGCGG
>ML787727.1:236437-248106 GCA_009831015.1 Picea engelmannii
TTTCTTCTCATTAAAATCAATCAAAATTCATTATGAAACCATATTCTATGCAAAATCAATCCCAAAGAAAAATGTATGAAAGAAATTTTATATACCATAAGATAATAGAGTACATGTTGACCATGTGAATAATTGATTGAATACTAACTTCTTTTTTAATTATTTTTCTTCATTAGATGCACATCATCAATGTTTTCCTAATTTTATGGAGGTGCAATATAAAACGTTTAAAGTCAAAAATTGTAATATACCAGAAATAAAAGCATGCAGAACATAAATAAAATGCTAGAAATGGCAAAATAACAGCAATATAACCAGAAAAATCACCACAGTAACATGGAAATGATATAAGAATAATAACATAAATAGAACTTTGATTATGAGAGCAATGTTCACAGGCCTCTTTGAGGGGGTGACCTCCAGTCGAGTAGAGATCTATTACAATAATATCCAAGCTAGGGTTCTCATACCCCTGACTCCTATTTATACTAAATATGTCTATAAAAAGAAGCATCTAGAGGAAGATCCTTCTAGAAGCGGAAGCTTCTATTAGGTCTTCTTACATTCAACTTATTCTATTTTATTGCAAGGCCTTATTAATATTGACCTTTATTACATCNGAATATATTGTTCTACCTATGTGCGGGTTAGGACCCTAACATGTCCTCCCCCTTAAAAACAGCCTTGTCCTCAAGGCTTGAGATGTGGAAATTGTTGCAGAATGGTAGTTGGTTCCCAAGTGGCATCTATTGGAGTTGTATCTTTCCACTGGAGTGACACTTCCTTGATGGTTCTCTAACACAGGCGATGCTCACACTGGTCCAAAACTGCTTGTGGTTGTAGCCAAATGGATCCTTCTTCGTCTAACTTGGGAAGGCTGGTTTGAATTTGGCACTTAGTTCCAATCACCTTCTTTAAGCATGAAACATGAAAAGTAGGATGTAGCTTAGAATGACTGGCCAAGGCTAACTGATAGGCCACCTGTCCCACATGCTTGAGAATAGTGTAAGGACCATAAAATTTGGGCGCTAGCTTCTGAAAATGCTTGACCTTCAGGGAATTTTGCTTGTAAGGTTGCAGTCAAAGAAGCACCTGATCCCCTTCTATAAATTGATGTTCAGAGTGACCTTCATCTGCTTGTTGCTTCATGCGATTATGTGCCATAACCAAATTCTCTTTGAGGGTACAGAGAATAGCCTCTCAAACTATAAGCATTTGGTCAACCGCCTGGACCTTCGAGACACCCGGTAAGTATGAGAGAACTGAAGGTGGATTTTTTCAATATACCGCTTCAAAAGGAGTCATGCATGTAGTTGTATGGTATGAAGTGTTGTACCACCATTCATCTAGGGGTAACCATTGAGCCCATTGATTTTTCTTTTCCGAGGAAAAACACCTCAAATATGTTTCCAAACACTTGTTGACAACTTCCATTTGACCATCAGTTTGGGGATGATAAGCTGTGTTGAGATGCAATTGGGTGCCTTGTAGCTTGAACAGTTCTTGCCAAAAATTGCTGGTGAAAGTTGGGTGGCGAACAGAAACAATAGAATGCGACATGCCATGAAGCTTGAAGACCTGATCCATGAAAAGTTGAGCCACCATGGATGTTGTAAATGGGTGTTGAAGAGCACAGAAACGAGCATACTTGGAAAGGAGATCAAAAACCACCATGATGACTGATTTATTTCCCGATTTGGGTAAGCCTGTAATAAAATCCATAGAGATATCCCTCCAAATAGCAGGTGGAATCGGAAGCAGTTGTAGTGTGCCCGGAGATTTGACTGTTTCTCCCTTGTTGCATTGACACACATCACATTCAGTGACAAAATTACAAATGTCTTGTTTCATACCATCCTATAAAAAAGAACGTTTGACCCTGTCATAGGTTTTGGTAAACCCCGAGTGCCCAGCTATGGGTGTAGCATGAAGCTCAGAAAGTACCATGGATTTAAGTTTTGATTGTTTACTTAAATGCAAATAGCCTTTGTATCGAAGCTCATCATGAATCCAAGAGTACCCTAGGGAAGTTGGAGCATTGGAATGCAATTGTTGGATCAAATGAGAACTTTTGGGATCTTGTATCCATTCTTGGCGAACGGCTTGGAGCCAATTTGGTACAATGAAGGAAAGAGAAAAAAGGGATCTGTCATCTTCATATTTTCGGGAAAGTGCATCCACAACCACATTGTCTTTGACTTTCTTGTAAATGATCTCATAATCATATTCAAAGAGCTTAGTCACCCATTTTTGTTGCTCCAGGGAGGAAATGCGTTGTTCCAGAAAATACTTGAGGCTTTGATGGTCTATCTTAATTTGGAAGCATTGCACCAATAGATAAGGGTGCCACAAATCAACGGCATGCAAAATAGCCAACATTTCCTTTTCATATATTGATTTGCCGAGATTTCTTTTAGACAGTTGCTTGCTGGTAAAGGCCAATGGCCGACCCTCTTGCATAAGGACAACACTAATTCCTTTCCCTTAAGCATCACATTCCAAGACAAAGGTCTTTGTGAAATCAGGAAGGGCCAAGACTGGAGTGGCGCACATGGCCATATTCAAGGTTTGAAAATCTTGAGCAGCTGCTGAAGTCCAAGTGAAAGAGTTATTTTTTAGGAGTGCAATGAGAGGTGTTGCAATCTTTCCATAATTCTTAACAAACTTGCGATAATAACCTGTTAAGCCCAGAAATCCACGCAAGCTTTTGAGAGTCTTTGGGTGAGGCCATTCTTGCATAGCTTCAATCTTTTTGGGATCCACCCTGGCGCCATCCTTGCCAACCAGATGACCCAAGTACTCCACTTCTGAGGCACCAAAAGCACATTTAGATTGTTTCAGGAAAAGTTGGTGCTGAGAGAGTAGATGGACAACTCGATCCACATGAGCAAGATGGTCTGTCTAGGTTTTGCTATAGATGAGGATATCATCAAAGAAAACTAAGAAAAAATGATGGAGAAAATGATGAAAGACATGATTCATGAGGCTTTGGAAGGTGGAGGGGGAATTACACAAGCCAAAGGGCATGACCAAAAACTCATAGTGGCCCTCATGAGTTATAAAGGCAATCTTGGGAATGTCTACCTCTTTCATACGTATATGGTGGTAGCTAGAATGAAGATCAAGTTTAGTAAAGAATTGGGTGCCACTCAATTCATCCAAGAGGTCATCAATGACAGGAATGGGAAATTTGTCTTTAATGGTAATTTTGTTGAGGGCATGGAAGTCAGGACACATTCACCAATAACCTTCTTTCTTCAGGACCATGACCACCAGAGAAGAGTAAGGGATCATACTAGGGCGGATAATGGTTGCATTAAGGAGTTCCTGGACCATTTTCTCAATTTCATTTTTTTGGGAAAATGGGTGATGATACAGATGGATATTGGGAGGAAGGCTTCCTGGTACAAGGGTAATGGAATGATCATGGACACCACAGGAAGGAGGGAGTCCCTGGGGAGTGGAAAAGACCACTTGATGTTTAGAAAGGATGGATTGGAGGTCTTGCGGCACCGAGGGTGTCTTTGTTGCTTGTATGGCATGGAGTTGGGAAATAACACCAGAATGACCTTTTTTGAGCAGCTTTTCCATGCGATGGGAACTGATGATCTCAGGTGAACTGGCGGTGATGCCTTGGAACTTATATTGTTGGCCCTCCTAGTCGAATTGCATGGTTAATTCCTTAAAATTCTTGAGAATGGGACCCAAAGTCCTTAGCCAATCTGCACCCAACACAATGTCACAACTGACCATGTCGATAGCAAACATATGAGATTTCAGGTGGTAGTCACCAATTTGGAGACGCACATTTTCACAACACCCTCCAAATTTCATGGAGCCACCATTGGAAATCATGATTTGGAAATTATTGACTACATGGGTGTAGCAATTAGTTTCTTGAGCAATGCGGTGATGAATAAAATTATGGGTGCTTCCACTATCAACCAAAATGATGACCTTCCTATGCTTGATGTAACCAATTAGCTTGAGGGTTTAGGGAGCAGAGAAGCCAGTGAGAGCATTTAGGGAAATGACCAGTTCTACTTTGGGAGGGTCTGAGGGAGGGGTTATGTCAGTGGTTTCAGGTGACTCAGACACAAGGAGAGTTTCAACATCCTCTTCTGAAGTATCTTTCGAGATGGCCATAAAAAAATTTTGTTCCTTACACTTGTGGCCCGGAAAATATTTGTCATCACAATTATAACAAAGGCCTTTGAGTTGGCGTTCAGCCATTTCAGCCCTGTTCAATTTTTGGATCTTTAGTGGAGTGGAGGGAGTAGTGGTATTTACTGGTTTAGTATGAGGGATAAAGGAGAAACAATTGAAACTCATGCAGTTTCGTCACAAACTCATACAATCAATCTCTCAAACAATCATACATGAATGAACTGAAATACATCATACACACAGAATAACATTCATTCAATCACACATGAAATGAACACAATCCAAGGATTTGGGACAATTTATGTTTGTTCTATTCATTCATGAAAAACAAGTTACATAGTGTTTCTGCTACTCTACTATGTTCTATGATCTCTTACAATACTCATACATTATCATACTACTCATCCTTCTCTATTACAATGTAACAATAATTTATCTAAGGGTCAGCTCCACGAGCTCTCTCGTCCTGTCTGAAATCTATCCTATCAAACTCAAAGTTGTTACCTACTTTGTCCTATTACAATAACTACCAGTTATTGCTGAATAGAGTCAACACTCCATATTTGCAATCCCTTACAGTCCTTCCAGACTTTACAAACAAGTTACATTTTTAAAATGTTGACTACAAAATATCTCAACAACCGATTAAATTATAAAATAAATGCTTGATTTGAAATTATGCCATTGCCAAGATGTCATTCACTTGCCTCCATGCATGCGTTGTTGACTTTGAAGGCGATGCTCCTGCATCATACTCCTCTTGTTAAAAAAATTCATGGACTCCTGTCCATGAGCTCCTACACTATCTTTCCATGCTTCAAAATATCAGGTTCTATGACCCAACTTGCATCTTCCATTAGGTGATCTTTCCACTTCACTAAATATTTAGGATATGTTTTCCTCATGGTTTTCTTTCCACCCCTTTGTTCGATTATTTTCTCCATCTGAGTTTTTTCTGTTGTGGACAATTTCTCTTCCCACTGAATTTCTCTTTGATTGTCTGATTCTCCTGCTTCATCTCTCCTGTAAGGATACAGGTCTGCAACATTGAATATCGGTGATATCCCAACATTGTCTGGCAACTCAATCTCATAAGCATTGGCTACGAATGTTCTGAGAATCTTGCATGGTCCTATCTTATTCATTTTCAATCTGTTATATGTTCCCCTTGGAAACCTCTCTTTTCTCAAATGAGCTAAAACTTCATGCCCAACTTCGAATTGAACTTCTCTCCTCTTTTGATCAACTCTATCCTTGTATTTCTGGCTATTGTCCTATAGCTGCTCTATGACTATGTCATGGAGTTTCTGCATTTTTATTGCAAAATCCTCTGCTCCAACACTTATGAACTCATCTTGATTCAAATATCTCAACTCTGTAATCCCTTGTGGTTGTATACCATACACAATTTCAAATGGACTTTTTACTGTGCTCCTATTCACTGAATTGTTGAATGCAAATTCTGCTTGTGCCAGAATCTGATCCCATTGTCGACCTTGCTCAGTGACTAAACTTCTTAACAAGTTTCCAAGACTCATGTTTACTACTTCAGTATGTCCATCTGTCTGAGGGTGATATGTTGAACTAAAGGATATGTTCATCCCCAACCTTTTCCATAGATTCCTCCAAAAGTGTCCTACAAATTTGGTGTCCCTGTCTGAAACTATGCTTCTCGGCAATCCATGTAGTCTCACTACTTCTCTGAAAAACAAATTCGCAATGTGTGTAGCATCGCTTGTCTTATAGCATGGTATGAAATGTGTCATTTTTGAAAATTTGTCCACCACAACAAATATGGAATCACTCCCTTTTTGAGTTCTAGGCCATCCTAAAACAAAATCCATACTGATTGCATCCCACGGCCTCTATGGAATTATTAATGGCCAATACAAACCAGTGTTATGTTGTCTTCCTTTTTCATACTGACAAATTCTTCATTTGTTCACAAACCTTTTCACTTCTTCTCTCATGCTCGACCAATAATACGAATTACTCAGCTCTGCAAGTGTCTTATCATGACCAAACTGTCTAGCTAAACCTACACTATGTTTTTCTTTCAGCAAGTTGTCTCTCATTGAGAATTTCGGAATGCATAATTGGCTCCCTTTGAACAGTAATCCATCCTGGATCAAATATTCAGTCCATGGGATTTTGTCTCCCAATAAAGGATTATTGCATGCCTCATAATCTTCTTTAAAATCTGCATCTTCTTTATACATCTCCTTAAGGTGTTCGAACCCCAAGGTCTCCACTTGGAATTCTTGTACAATCAAACTCCTCATGCTCAAAGCATCTGCGACTTTGTTAGCAGTTCTAGCAATGTGTTTAATAACAAAAGTAAAATTCTGCATAAATTCTACCCATTTTGCATGTTTTTGGTTCAACTTTTCTTACCTAGTAATAAATTGCAAAGCTTGATTATCATTGTACAAGACAAATTCTTTAGGAATTAGATAGTGCCTCCATTTTTTCAAAGCTCGAATAACTGCATAAAATTCCTTGTCATACGTGGAATAATTTTGCTTTGCGTCATTCATATTCTCACTAAAATAAGAAACTGGCCTATTGTCCTGACTCAAGACTTCTCCAATACCTAATCCACTTGCATCGTATCTCACCTAAAATGTTTTTCCAAAATCTGGTAAGACCAGGATTGGCTTCTCTGTGATTTTCTCCTTCAACACTTTGAAACTTTTTTTAGCTTCATTTGTCCAACTAAAGGATTTTTGTTTCTTCTTCACAGTGTCCAGCATGGGTGCACATATACCACTGAAATTTCTGATAAATTTTCTATAAAATCTTGCTAACCCATGAAAACTTCTTACCTCAAATATGTTGCTCGGCAACGGCCATTCTCTAATCGCTCTCACTTTTTCTGGGTCCATCTTCAATTCATTTGAAGAAATTACGAAACCCAAATATATGATATCCTTATTCATAAAAGAACTCTTCTTCATATTTATCAGCAATTTCTCTTGCTACAACCTTTCCATTACTAATGTCATATGTCTTAAGTGTTCTTCCTTTGTCTTACTAAAGATTAGTATGCCATCCAGATATACTATGACAAAATTTCCTATGAATTCTTTCAACACTTCATTCATCAATCTCATAAATGTGTTTCGTGCATTTGTCAACCCAAACGACATGACCAGCCACTCAAACAATCCTTCATTTGTCTTGAATGTTGTTTTCCATTCATCTCCTTCTCTCATTCTTATTTGATGATATCCACTCTTCAAGTCTATCTTGGAAAAATAGCTTGCTCCACTCAAACATTCCATCAAATCATCCATCCTCGATAAAGGAAATCTGTATATAATGGTTATATTGTTGATGGCTCGGGAATCTGTACACATTCTCCATCCTCCATATTTATTTGGGCTTAATACAGTCAGTACTGCACATGGTCTTAGGATTTCCCTAACTAACCCTTTATCCAACAACTCCTGGACTTGATTTTTTACTTCCTCATTCTCTCTAGGTGTCAACCTATGAGTTTCTTTGTTTGGTAAAATAACTCCTGGAATAAGGTCAATATAATGGATTATACTCCTGATGGGTGGCAATGAGTGTGGTAGCTCATCCACGACTATATCAGCAAAGTTTTCTAACAGTTCCTAGATTTCTACAGGCAAGTCTCCTACAGAAGTATTTGTAAGGTTAACTCTAGGCTTCCTCACTACAACAAACTGCATTTCCTTCTCCTTCTTGACTTCATTCAAGAGCTCCTTCCCACTCATGAGAAGTATGCTTGAACTAGCTTCTCTCTTTTTCTCCTTGTCTTCTATGGGAAACAACATATATGTTATACCATTTTTTTCTAGAGTATAGGTATTCTTCCTACCATCATGAATAACTTTTCGGTCATACTGCCATGGCCTCCCCAATAAAATATGATAGACATCCATAGGAATTACATCACACAATATTTCATCTTTGTAACCTCCTATTTTAAATTCAACTTGGCATTGTTGACTTACCATGACCTGATGTCCTTTCTACAACCACGATACCTTGTATGGATTTGGATGTGCAGTTGTCTTCAATTCCATCTTTTCCACCATCTCTGTGGATACTAGATTTTCAGTTCTCCCAATGTCTATGATTACCTTGCAAACTTTGTCTTTCGCTTTGCAAGCAGTTCTGAACAGACTTGTTCATTGAACTAGTTCCTCTGGTTCCTTTTCTAGTTTAAGAAAAAATTTCCTCATCATGAGGTTCCTTCCTCCTTTTGTTGCTTTTTCTTCCACATGCTTCTGTGCTTCAACAATGTGTGCTTCTTCGACTCCTCCTCTTTTTCTGTCAAGACATTCCCAAGATTTGTGTCCTTCTTTTCCACAGGTAAAACATTTAACCATGCCTCCTCTGGCTCTTCCTCTTCCTCGTCCTCTAGAAAAAGAGCTTCTTCCTCCATACTATCCTTCTTTAGAACTTCCACCCTTCTCGTGGTGACTATGTTGCTTGGCAGCTTCAGGCTTCGACTTCTGGAATTTCTCTCTATTGGTTCCCTTAGCTATTCTTGAATTTCCTCCTCTGCTTCGCTGGCTTTGTCTCCTAGCCAATTTCTCTTCATCTTTGAAAGTTGCTTGATAAGAATCCTTGATTGTACTAACTGACATCATGCTGATCTCCTCTTGTATTTCATATCTTAGTCTATTGATGTATCTGGCTGTCTTTTCATCCTCATTTTCTTTCTGTCCAACCCTGATGTTCAGTCGGTAAAATTCTTCAGTGTACTCCTTCACTGATAAACCCCTCTGTTTCAGGTTCTGCAATCTTCTATAAATATTGATTTGGTAATCCTTCAAGATAAATTTGGCCTTCAACTTGGCTACCATCCTATCCCAGTTTTTAATTTTCTGCTTACCATTTCTCCTGCATTCGACTTGTAGTTCATCCCACCATAGTGTTGCATGACCTTTCAGTCTTGTCACTGCATGCTTCACCATCTTGTCTTCTTCGATATCTTCATAATCAAAGTATTTTTCCATAACACGTACCCAATCTAACAACTCTTCAACTTCTAAATTGCCTTCATACATAAGTACCTATATTCTTGCTATGGCTCCTATCTTTGAAACAACTTTTATCAAGCGATCTTGTGCAACATCCTCTGCTACATTTTCTTTGACCTCTTCTTCTTCACTCTCAGCTTCACTAATATCTCCAGCGTCTGGTGCTCTTCTCTGCACTGTTTCCATGTTGTCCAGTCTCATTCAGAGTTGCCTCATTTCTTCTTCCATTTCTTCATTCGCTCTATGCCTTCTGGGTGGCATGATTTCATTATGTCACCTACAAACAGAAATCAACTTCTTGATACCACAAATGATATCAATTTACCTCCTTTCTCCTTTTGTCTTTTTTCTGCAAACAAACTTAAAATTGGCTCTAATACCACCTGATACAGCCCCCTACCTCAGCAGGGTTTGCCGACCTCCCAGTCACTAGATATTCACTAAACCGAGTTGGATTAACTCTTTCGAGTCCCTATTGGAACCTCCACTAAACAAATCCACAGGCCCTCTGTGAACTACGCCCATGCGAACAAGCACTGGGCACAAGTTCCTTCCATGTGACCATGGGTTGTGACCGCACACCTCTCAAAGGGAATTTCGTGATTTCATGTATCGAGTATCCTGCATGTGAGCCACCCGACTTGCCCAACCTCTAAAATCCTGACAGGGGCCTAGCACATGCTAGCTCCTCCCTTATCCTTCTCCACGTGACCACTACCTGTTACCACAATCCTAATCAAAGGTGCGTCGTGAAATCGCGTATCGGGTCCTTGCGTGTGAGTCACCTCGACTCTCCCGATCTTCCATTTCCTGACAGGGGCCTAGCGCATGCTAGCTCCTCCTTTATATGACCACCAGCTGTGACCCGGGCCTCAACCTCAAGCACGTTGGGATTTCGCGTATCAGGGATTTGTGATGTAGCTTTCTCCATTCGCCCGATATCTGAAATTTCGATGTCTCCTCTCCACAGATCAACGGTCCTGATTCTTCCACGATCTGATGGTCCAGATCACGTCAGGATTTTTCGTATCAGGAACTCCTGATGTGATTCAGATCTGACGGCTCAAATCCTTCCTCAATCCAATGACTTAGATCAAATCGCGCTCGCTCCCGACTCCTGAACTACCGATATTTCAAAGCACCAAATCAACGGCTCGCACTCCTTTGGATCTGATGACCACTATCAAATCGTGAACTCAAGCCTCGCGAGTTCTCACGATTCTCCTCTTTGACCTTTCCCTCCTATAAGTCAGAAAAATGTTGATCTGCTACCATGTGTCCTCTGATGATGGACAGTCCCGATGATTTCAAAATTGGTCCCTAGATCCGACAGCTACGGTCTGATCTCCTCCTGTGTGTGCTCCTTCTGCCTATCCTTGATCTGATGGCTTATATCCTTTTCTTCTCAAATCGAAGCTCGCGTTTCGCGACTTTGGAAAACAAACTCCTTCATTATCCAGACTCCAAGTATCCAATATTCCGAAACCTTCTTTTCCAATGAAAGAAACCAACGGTCGGATCTTCCCTTAGATCGATGACTCACTATCTCTCCCGAGCTTTCGCCCTCTTCCAGACTTGGAAGATTTCTCAGAACTCAAAGGTTTCAACCTTTCCTTCTCCTCTAAGTCCAACTCTTGGATCTCGGCAACACTTGTGAAAGTGTTATCTCTTCTAATCTTTGTCCCTTGAAAGGATTTCGAAATCCCATGCACACTTTGCGTTCTCGGGATTTCGAATAACTCAGTTCGAAGGATTTTCTTGAGAAGAAAATGCTTCTTGCGCACTTGGCACTCTTTTGAGTTGGTTCTTCGAAGCTTGTTGGCTTCTTGACGCTATGGACACCTTGTACCTAGTTTGAGTTTCTCTGATTCTCTCTAAACTTCTCTTATTCAATCTGAGACTCGGTCGTTGCACTCTTTGCGTTCGAGATGCACACCTTGCATACAAGTATCATAAGAGAAACAATTGAAACTCATCCAATTTCATCACGAACTCATACAATCAATCTCTCGAACAATCATACATGAACGAACTGAAATAAATCATACACACAGAATAACTTTCATTCAATCACACATGAAATGAACACAGTCCAAGGATTTGGGACAATTTTTGTCTGTTCTATTCATTCATAAAAAACAAGTTACATAGTGTTTCTGCTACTCTACTATGTTCTATGATCTCTTATAATACTCATACATTCTCATACTACTCATCCTTCTCTATTACAATGCAACAATAATTTATCTAAGGGCCGGCTCCACGAGCTCTCTCATCCTGTCTGAAATCTATCCTATCAAACTCAAAGCTGCTACCTACTTTGTCCTATTACAATAACTACTAGCTATTGCCGGATAGAGTCAACATTCCATATCTGCAATCCCTTACAGTCCTTCCAGACTTTACAAACAAGTTACATTTTTAAAATGTTGATTACAAAATATCTCAACAACCGATTAAATTCTGAAATAAATGCTTGATTTG